>JBBPCS010000023.1:2317343-2333154 GCA_037974645.1 Hollardia meadi
TGTGTGTGTGTGTGTGTGTGTGTGTGTGTGTGTGTGTGTGTGTGTGTGTGTGTGTGTGTGTGTGTGCGCGCGCTTGCACAGGTTAATTAGAGTGTATGGTCTTGTTTTCGAGTGTTCAGGGTAACAGATAAGGGTCCTAGTTGTTGTCGCCTTTTGCTTTGCTTTAAACCTGCATGGGTGGGTGTTTTTATGACACACACCACCACCCCTTCACGTGTTGGTTTCCTACTTATTTTAGTTGTAAACTGAAAACATTGAGTGCACGTATATGTTCTCCACTATATATATATATCGTGTCTCATAACCTGTCTGCTCTTGAAAACTACCAAAATGTGATTCTGATGTTTGTAAAGAGGGAATAATGATGAATTCCTAGTCAATATATTGACTGCAATGATCAAAAAACACATAATCCTGCTAGTAGATAGTGATCCACACCATGTTTTCAGACTCTGCACCTCACACAGGCACCTGTACTGTCACAGTGGGTGTCACAGGACAATGAGCGACATATCTGTCACATATCTGTGAGTTTGTGTGGCTTTGTACTGAGCTGTCCTGTTGAATGAGGCGGTCTGTTTGCTTTGCTGAATACGGTGCTTTCACTGTCATCACTGTAATTGTCGACCGACATCGTTCGTCATCACTCTCATTGTAACCTGACAACAAATCAAAGACTGACTGGAACTATAATTAGTTGAGGTGTGTGTATGAGGCTGCTCCAATCACTGTTTCTATTCTTCAGCTTGTAGGAATTTACAGCAAACTCTTATCAAGGTTTCCCCTTGACTAACAGATGGCAGGACATCTTGAAAATTCATGTAATTTTCTGTAAACATGACCATTTAAATTGTAGTTGACTGCACTATAAGGTAACTAACCTTATTGTGCAATTAATAAGAAATACTGCCAAGATTTGCAAGCAATTACAACTTGTTTCCAAAAGTTTTGGCTGGAAGTCAAACGTGTCTAATGGAGAAAACCTTTTCTAGTCAAGGACACGTGTGTTACAGTGGATACATAATGTAATGACCAGTTAGTGTGCTGCTGACTTTCCTCATGTTGCCTAATCTACTACAGCACGTTGCATGGCTGTTTGCTGCATTAGAGAGGGCATCCTGTGACCTCAGGCAAACCACACATGCACAAACACAAGATGCTTCTGCAACCGAGCCATGACTCATGCTAAAGGTCATTCTCTCACCCCACAGTATATCCCATGACCTGTACTAACCAACGGGAGTTGCTTAAGCCTGCTCTCTTTCTCCATCTCCCCTTCCATGCACTCTTTTAAACGTCTGAAACTAAAGTACAATCTGTCTGAATGCAGTCTGTCGTCTTTGAGTGTGCTCTGAGTGTGAATGAAGCTGGTGAATGCGGTGGTGTCGGTGGGTGCCAGCTCCTGCTGAGAGCTGGCTGGACAGCCTGTTTTTGTATAAACACATTTTTGTCATCCAAATTTTACACTTTTGCTGTGAATGTGTTGGACAGGAGCGCTCACCTCTGTCACAACATATCAGATACTGTATGTAATCCTTTCCCCCCCCCTCAGGGTAATGATTTGTTCAGCCCCAGTTGTTGTTGTTTTTCAGATTAGTTTTGAGTGATGTTGCTGCCATCTTGTGGAGATTTTCTGCTAGCTGCCACACAGACTTTCATAAGCATTGCTCAGCAGAAAGGAGTCACAGGAGTCGTGTCCTTGGACATGGTCATAATCTTTAAAGTTCCCCTCCAGACATGTTTCAAGGAATACACAAAAAAAATTCTAATGTATGTCTGTGATGGTTTTTGCAGAAAAAAACTATAATTACCACAATAAAATCCTTAAAATCTCACCTTTTCCTTCTGCCTCATTAAAAATTCCAGAATATATGAATATGCAAATAATTTAATGTCCCAAGTCTCACTGCTGGAAACCAGATTTCTCGTACTTCACTGTAAAGTCCATTCTCAGTGTATGTGCACTGGAGGCTTCAGGTTTCCACATCACACTCGTGTATGCTGAATAATGGACTAGGATTGGCTTCCAAACTATTTGTGATGTCACAAATCATGCCCGTAGGCCCGCCTCTTAAAATCAGATTCTCATTTAGCACAGAGAAAATTAACTCTTTCAGCAATGAAGTTGAAAGCAGCCTTATAGTGTCAGACTGTGCACAAACATCATTCTACACAGTGAAGCTCAAACATTCGGCTGCAGGAACAATCATCATTATGTGTTATTATAACTTTCCTCCTCCTTGTCTTCTTTCTCGCTGTCTTCCTCTGTAGGTAATCACCTGTTTCGGCCTCTCTGTGCTGTCTTGCCGCTACGTTGGCTTTTCCGTGGTAGCGCTGTTGGTGGAGATAAACTCTGTGTTCCTCCACCTCAGGCAAATGCTGCGTATGGCCAGCATTGCCAAAGGCACGTTGTACCGGGTCAACAGCATGATCAACCTGGGCACGTACGTGGTGTTCCGCATCAACACGCTGGCCTGGATGACCCGCTGGCTGGTGCTCAACAGGGACAAGGTGCCACTCCTGGCCTACACGCTGGGCAGCGTGGGTATGGCCATCATGACGGTCATGAACATTGTCCTCTTTTATCGTCTACTCAGGAGCGACTTTTTGAAGAGCAGCACTCGGGAGACCAAGAAAGAGAAAGAGATGTAGAGAGTAGGGATGTTCCTAATGAATAAGTTCCCTGATGTTTAAAGGGAAGTTTAAACTTAGACTAGTCAGCTAGTCTAAAATGAAAGAAAACACCCCCAAAAAACCTCTGAAATTTAATTTAATCTATAAAGTTAAACATTGTCCAAAAAATATTGCATTAAGTTATATTATGACAGCCATTTGAAACAGTTAATCAAATTCTAAAAACATCTTGGACACGACAGTTAACTGGCGCTGTTGACAGTGATGGATGCTCATTTTTTTATAAAGTTACATTTGAATAGGAAGACATGACATTTCAGTGCCAATTATGTGAGTATGTAATAAAAATGTGTACTGTAGCGGCTAAAGCCACTGAGAACAGGTTAATACCCGACGTGCTCGCTGTAGCACCGCTCGGCAGTGCAACAGAGTCCCACTTTTTGTCTTTGAAGGAAGATTTATTGGTCACCGCTCATGCTCTTCAATGCATGCAACAACCCATAGCCATTGTCCATATATCTCCATACAACCAAGCATTTCACCAATACAACAAGACAGCGCGCACCCAGTGTGTAGCAGTCACAAAACTTTGTGTGCTCCTCCGTCCAGCAACACCTGTCCCCTGAGTCAAAGTTCCTACCTATGTAACAAGAGCACATCGGTGACACCTACTGGACCAGACTTGTGGTTCCTCCATGTACATTAATAGGATAGTAATAATAATAAACCATGTAATGAACATTATTCGTGCCACATAGAGAGGGCAGCCACATTAAAATGACTAGTCGATAATTGTGCGCATCCCTAGAGAGAATATAACATACATCACAAACACACTTGTTATGTTAACATCCTGTGGCTGAGATGTGGGATCTTTCTGTCTCTTATACTCTACAGGTACATGCACAGATCACTCAGCCATATTCTATAAGCTAAATTTAGTTGTAGTAGTTCAGTGCATATGTGTGACCCAGTCATCATTCCTTAGTGCCTCGCTAATGGCAGATGGAGGATCCTTCATATAAACAAACAGCTTATTGTCCCGCAGGGTGTTCGAGCTAAATCGTCTCTAAAATGTAGCTCATGGTAAGTGAAGACGTATCCGTAGGAAACGACAACAAAATATCATTATATCATAAGAATAACCTTTTTGTTCATATATATTATATACGTACTATACTCTTGTGGGTCATTGAAACGTTTATTTACCACTGGATAAAAAACAAAAACATCAGTGGAATCTACACTCTTGTTTAACGTTCGCATTTCAGGGGTGAATATATCTTTTTTTCTTCTTCTTTTTTTTTTAACCAAATCTCCTCAACTAAAAACCGCCTGCTACCTCAGAGAGCGTGTAACTTTTCTTTACCTCTGTCTAACACGAGCTTTGCCAGCGATGTTAATTTAATGTCAGTTTAAAGATTATACAGTATTTGTCTGTAGAGGAGGGATGTCCTGCAAATGCCAATCCTGACTGAGCGAGAGAAGAGGGTCATGGAGAGATGAATAAATACTAAATACTTTGTGGCATTTAAATGAAACAGAATTTACTCTAAGGCAAAGCAGCATGATATTTGGGAGCTAATCAGTTGTTGCCATTTTATGCTATGCCAAATTGTAGTGAGGCATATAGCAGAAGGCATTAATGAAGCATGAACCAATCTGTGATAAATCAGTCAAGGCATAGCGGTACAACCCTAATCCTGAAAACAGCCTGTACTGTACTGTCCACCAACCAGGTCGTTGTGTTTGTAGATCTTGGGGGAACAAAATAGAGTATTTTCTGACTCGATTGGCTCGTGGATCAATTGCAATGGCAAAATGGAGAGATGTTTTCCTCCCGACTTCCAATCAGCTGAGTGACATCAGTGTCCAGCAGCAGTCAGGTTGTCAGACATCTCTGCTGTATTTGCGAGAACTCTTGAAACCTGCACAATGACAGAAAAACAAAACAAGCTCAATGAAAGCAGAAAGTGCTGCAGTACAAACTGACATTAATGTTTTCATGGTTTGTATCTTTTTCCTTGAATGGCTGGTGATGGTGTATAGTTAGTTTGCAGTAGGAGCTCTCAAACAGGTAGAAGTTGTTATCCTTCATTTGGCCTGTGGAGGGCAGCACACTCCTGATTATTACCGCTGTGACCTCAGCAACACCAGAGATATCTCTTATTTGTAAAATCTTTGCGCATCTGTGCCTCTTGCACTCTCCAATAAGCACAGATGGGTGCCGAGAAATCCCTGAGGTCGGTGTTGGAACAAACAGGTCTGAGATCAGTGAATACAGCAAACTGTTCTACACACAGCTGCCTAATCTTTCATTCACATAGCATTAAAGTCCTTATATGGCACGAAAACACTTGATGCCATTTATGTTTTGTGTTGGTGCTTTTTTGTGTATGTTCATTGTTTGGGGGGGGGGGGGTTAAATTGTATATATTTGTAATTTATTTGTGCTAAAAAGAAGTTTAGTGGATTAGCGATACAAATGAGCACAATGCTCGATGAATTTCCCTGTTGTGATTATAGTGAAGCTGATATAATATGTGTAAGTCATGTTGTTGCGTGGCATTGTGCCGCTTGGGGTCTTAATTTTTGTGTTCGTTTCCACTGCTAATATTGTCATAACCCAATGCCTAAAAGGGGGGCTGGGCTGAAAACTGGGCCGCCCAACCATATTGCTAACACAGCCACATGTTGAGTGGACAGACATGAACACACTGTACTTGTTGGAGGGTGACATCAGACACAAACTGTATACTTAGAATGTGCTGTTAGCACAAAAATTCATCTCTGCCCACATTAAAATCAAGACATCACTGCACTAAATGAACGTCACGGTTTGGGAGGAAGGCAGTAAAGTTTGGATTATTGTTGTGGCTGATTCCCTGTTTAAAGATCAACAGCAACTCCCTCTTTTTGGATTTTTATTGTGAATGTCAATTTGAATGTTTTGTTTTTTTTTCCAATCCTTCAAATCTTTAGGGCAGCTTAACTTGTTTTGGTTGTAGTGAAGACAACTGGTGACAATTGAAGTTCTCTCTAACAAGCGAGCTTATACTTGTCTCGTGTAAGGCTGTAATGATGTTATAGATGTACGATATCAGGTTTGTTTATTGAGTCAGGAATTGTGATAAAACAGCAGCTAAGTGGAGATTCCTCCTCATATAAATGTCGGAATGACACTGAGGGACAAGCTACTGTTCTGCTCTCCACACTCCGATTCCTGAGAAAGTGGTTACAGTTATGAACTCATGTCGCCACACTGTGTCATATTCCTCCTCATGCACAGTAAATGTGGTGCTTGACTACATTGCTTGTCTTTTTTAAAACCTCCATTATTACAGAATGAGAAAATGCGTGTTTTCCTTATCACAACCAAGTAATAATCAATTTATTTCCTTGTTTGTGCATATATGTGCTTCGTTTTTGCTCTGATAATTGGTGATGATTGTTAAATTCATAACAACAATGAAGACTATACTGTGCAACACTGTCAAGGACTTCAAACTGTCCTTAAGGAACGAAGAAAATGTGGAATACTGAAGCCACGGAGCAACAAACACATTTCACGGACGTTTGTCTCCAAGCGTAAATATGACAGTTTTTTCATGTTTTGACAGATGCTTTTGTAATTGAAACACCAATTTATATGTTTATATAATAACATTATTTGTTTAGAGTAAAAATAAAGCTCAAAGGAATAAATGTTGTGTCTTCCTTTCACTGACACGGTTCAATTGTCTGACCGCTGTAGTTACGTTTACTGCAGATTTTGGAATTACTAAGCGAGTACTAATAAAGTAAGCAGTCTAAAGTACTTCAATTAGAACCTATGAATACTATATAGCAGAAAAAAATCATTAAAAAATGCATACGATCAAAATTTGACTGAATTAAAAGTACAAATGCATTATTGGCAAAATATTTGAGCATTAAAATGATTCATTATGAAGGTTTAAACAGCCGCCATCAGAGTTATATTCTAGTTATCTTATGCTGCTACATTAATATGTAAGAGGTAGCTATTTTACATGCTCTTGATGTACAAAGTATCACAAAATGGAAAGTAAAAGTACAAGTGTCTGTAACTAGTACATAAAGTACTTGAGAAAATAAAATTAGGTAGCAATCATGGAACTAAGTTAACAATTTTGAGCAGAAAAACCACCAAGTGCAACGCTTTTGAAGTGTTTTTATCTCATAGTACATCAGCTTGAAATTTAAACTTAGAGTGCAGGACTTTTTATACTGTACAGAACACCAGAGTTTTCAGAACTGGTGTCTTTCAGCGCTGGCTCATTGGTAGCGATGCCTTTCAGCAAAGATTGTTTTTCCAGAGCAGAAGGGCAGAGAAACCATAGTGACGGAGGCTTCAGTATGAGCAACTAGAGGTATGTCAGAGCCTATGGTGTCATAAACATGTCGACAGTATTTGTGTAATTATATCTTACTGCCAGAAGGGGGAGACAGAAGTTCCACACTGCAGGTTGAACTGATTTCTTTAATCGGTCAAACCTGTGAAATCTTCAGCGCTATCCAGTGAAATACTTGGTACATTTTTATTAAATGCTAAAATTACTTCTTTAATATTGCAACAGTTAATAGTAGCCTCAGTTTATGTTTTTAATGGTGTAATTTCATGGTTATTAATATTTTATGTTCTGTATTCAGTGCTGGTTGATCAGGATGGTAGGCTGATTTTATGGCTGAATCAACTGAACCTCACTACTTATAGGCTACAGATTTACTTCTTTATTTATGTAGGCTGCAAGGTCGTTTTAGCCACTAATCTGATCTTTTTTAATGTGATAGTCTTTCTTTTACTTCACCAGTGAAGGTATGGTGGCCCTGAGAGTTCAGCACTCTGCAGCTTAATAAAACGCATGCAAACAGACAAAACCACGAGCGAATTCAGAAAACATCTTAATTAATTTGAAAACATATATAGAGAAAATACACAACCAAATACAAAAATGCTGCAAGTAACACAGACGACAGTAGAAACTGTTTCTAGGGGACCCTAAAAAGTGATGCACACAACTGTGACATGCTTCTTGTCCCAGCAGAAAAAAATTACATTTTTTACATAAACATTTTACTGCATTTTCCAAAACCACTGACTGATCGCTGACATCAATAACATCACGAGTCACAAAAATGGCAACAACTCTGGATGTGTTCTTGCTGCATGTATTGTTAAATAACAGTATCACTGCAGTTTGTCAATTTGTCACAAAATGTGATCTATAGGATTTGTGCCCATGTAGGATCAAATTTGTCACTATTTCACAAACTGCTGTGATTCTGGGCCGTGTCAAATTAGTGAAGATGTTTTCTTAATTTGACTGTGTTTTGTCTATTTGCATGTGTTTTCTGAGCTTTCAGGGCCACCATACCTAAGGACTTAAATAACAGTAGAACCTTAACAGCGTCGGAGGCGAGGCCCTGTGTATTCCTACAAAAGTTGCTCAGCTAAAAACGTTCAACTTCCCGGGTATCAAATTATCTGAATGGTCCTCTGTGTATCACGTGACATTGAAATTCCACTGTTTATGCTGGCTTCAAAGCTTGGTGGGGACTGGAGCAGAACTCCTGAGACGCACGTACCGTCAGGTCCGCGGGCCGCAGGTTGAGTCACGTCAGCAGCCCTGGCCTGTCTCTGTCCATGGTGCCGAAATCATACAGAGCCACAACTTGACTGATTTTCAGCAGGTGGCATTTAAAACTGAGTGTTTCCAAGTCATATTTTCCATTTGTTTATGTTGTTCCAGTCAGTCAAAGTGTTTTCCTGTGTACTCCCACGCGCTCTTTATTGATCCTCTACGTGCAGCTGATATGGGCTGGTCCCTCCAATCAGCTGTGTGTGTGTCTTCGGACGGTGTTCTCGCGTGTTCTGCTCGCGGTGGCTTCTTCTACTCATCATTTCGCGGCTCGGCCGTTAACGGCAGCTCGCCTGCTCAGTCGGTGCGCGAGGGAGAGAGGTGCGCGTGTAGAAAAATGGGCTGCGCACGTTCCTCGTGGGCTTTTTACAGTATATCGACCGAGTTGAAAACCTCCTTTACCTGATGATGCTCGACGCGGATGTTGCAGTAAGGAGCGGTCTCGCCGGAGGAGCGCGGTGCCATGCAGCGCGGCGGTTTTGCATTTTTACGCAGCTATCGAGCCTCTAATCAAACGGCGTCACATGCAGCTGATACGCACTTTAACGCTTCAGATAACATTTGTTTGGGTGAATGCCGCAGCCGACAGGATTTGGACCAGCACCGCAGGCCAGCATGCGCAGATCGGAGGACGTTTTTATAACGAGTGCGAATCACATTTATTAGATTTTGGCACTTAACATAAATTTAAAGGTAAGCAAAGGTATTTGCATCGACTCAATGTGAAATGAAAAGACTTAGTTATTAATATAGCTGCTTTGTTTCAGGAGATGCACGGTTTCTCCAGTTTATGTTGATTTCTCTGGTCATCAATACCTTATTTATAGCTCCCACGTGACCTCAATACAGAACTTGCACTTCCCTCTCTCTGAGGCTGACATAAGCAACGTTCACAGTATCAGAAAGTGACATTTCAGCTTTACAGCGCAGAATGAAGTTGGAGAAGGTAGAGTTACCAATAAAAATCCATCTGTCCCATCCTTCTTATCTCCTCCAGACTCGGCCATGAGTGACGAGAGCAGACTGTCTCGGCAGGTAGGGAGTGTGGAGAGGAGCGTGGTGTTCCTCAGGCAGGAGCACCTCACTTTACTCCACGGCCTCCACCTGGAGCTGCTCTCCCTGCAGAAAAGATGCTCAGGTGAGGAACACACCGCTGCTGCTGTTACTGTGTGTGTGTGCGCGTGTGCGTGTGTGCGTGCGTGTGTGAGAGGGCCAAGAAACTTTTACGTGACCCTAAAATTACTTTCTGGCCTATTTAAACTACTGTTCCTCTTTATGTTAAGGGTTAGGCCTGCATAGAAGGGTAAATACCTTTACTGTCACCAATTAACAGCTCTGCAACTGTTATCTACTAATTATAATTATCGATTCCTTTAGTGAAATGTCAAAAAAATAATGAAAAAAATGTCCTTTTTCAAAGTGGTGTCTTCAAACAGCTTGTATTGTCTTAAGCCCACATACTGTATATTCAATTTATGACCATATATGATAAAGAAAAGCAGAAAATCGTAACATGAGAGCCAGAACCAGAATTCTTTGCTGATGGTCGACAAATTATTTCAGCTCTGATGAACCAAAAAAAGTTCCTGTTTCACTCCATATTTTTACCATGGTCACCCCACCACCACCACCAAACACACACACGCAAACACACCCCACTGCTTTATAATAATCCATATAGCCTGAACGCAGGTATTCTTATGATTCTATAAATCCTTATAGGAGAGCCTTAAATCCTTTTGAATGATTTCACCTTTATTTGATGGACCACACGACCAGCATTTACTTCTGGGTCGAGCCTAAGCTGCTGTTGTCACTGTGTGTGTTTAGTTGCAGGCTGCAGTGCAGTTCTTGTCATTTTAATTTCATATAGAGCCACTAAATCCCCATGTGCATACAGGCCTCACTGCTCATCTAATGTGTGTCATCTAATGTGTGTCTGCACCATCAATCAATGTCAGACAATGACTACACGGTGATGTCATACTACAATTCCTGTAGATTGCATCATTTCTTGTTTGGGGGGCCTAATGGGTATGCTGTTCATTTATTTAAGTAAGCAAGTTCAAATGAACATGCGCACACACACACACACACACACACACACACACACACACACACACACACACACACAGTTGTATTACTGTACTTGTCAGGTTGATCTATTTAATTACATTCATTCCCTGGAAGTTGTCCGTATCCTTGGCTGTGTGTGACAACCTTCACCTGGTCATGATTTTAACCTAAAACCTTAAAACTCAAGTCTTTACCCTAAAAATAAATGGCGGCAGAGTTTTTGAGAGTATAAACAGAACTATGCACAAACAGACACATGTGCTTACATATACAAAACGCACAATGTTCACACACGTTTCAATTGTCACACACAATACGTCCTCTGAGGGAGGCATGCAAACGTATCCATCGTGGTTAATCCATAGATGCCATAGCTTTAGTAATCCATATGAACAGGACTGCGGTTAACAAATACAGGAGGGAGAGCAGGGGGAAGGGGTTCCTGTGTGCGTGCGTGTGTGTGCATGCCTGTGTGCCGTGCGTGTGTGTGTGTGTGTGTGTGTGTGTGAGCCAGATAGGATGAGATGGCTCAGAGCCAATGTGGCCAGTTGTTTAGAAAACGACCCCCTCCTCCATCACTTTGCTGTATGATCACATCTGGTCAATAAAGCTGTGCTTGTTAGCTACAGTGTGTGTGTGTGTGCGAGAGTGTGTGTGTGCATGCGTGTGTATGTGGTGTTGTGAGGAAGACAAAGAAGGAGACTAACACACCAACAAAGACTGTGTGTGTGTGTGTGTGTGTGTGTACTGTTTACTTGTCCTCTGTCTCTGCGGGATCTCCCACTGTGAACTCAAAGGGCAGCCCAAATGGTGCTGAGTTGAGTTGAGTTATGTGTATGTGCACCGTTAGCTCCAAGAAACCAGGACAATGTGTGACTAAACCTTTAGAGAGACGATTGTTTTGTTTTTTTTATTATAAAAAATGATTTAATCAACAAAGAAGTCTCCAGAGAGCTTCACTGTATTTTCTCAGTGGCTACAAACAAACATTGTCTTTCCTCAGAATAAATGCAAATCTTCATCCTGAAGCTGCTGGAGTCATAAATCTGTTTCTCCAGTGTGAATCTGCCTATAACAGAGCCTTTCATGTCCACATTCCTCAGAGGTTTCTGTGGGACTGCGTACACGAGGACACTCGCTAAAAACATGCATCTTTTTCTGCTGAGCATCTTTGAAGCTTCTTATGATGCCCCCATACCGTATTGAAAATCAGTTCAAAGGTTTTGCAGAGCCAATGTCTGTTTTTAAAAAAAGGCAAAGTAAGATCAAATGGCACGTATGCAGTGCAAGGCAAGTTTATTTGTATAGCAGCTCTCAACAACAAAGAAGTGCTTTACATGAGACGTAAAAGGAAATAAGAAAAGAAAAACGTGGCAACATCATAAGAGAAGACACATTTTAAAGGGATTTTTAAAAAAAAGTAAAATATAGTAAAAGATAAGAAATGAGCTAAATTAGATTAACATAGATAAAAGGAAAATAAAAATTACGGTGCAGTTACACAACAGTGCAAGATATTAATAAAAAATAGTCTGAATGCAGTCTGAAGCCATTATTTAAAAGAACTGAGAGCTGGAACAAACTTCAAGTTCTGTGGGAGTTTGTTCTGGAGATGTGGTGCATACTAACTGAATGTTGCTTTTCCCTGTTTAGTTCTGAGTCGGATCAGATCGGGAATGTATTCTGGCCGTAAACCATTCAGTGCTTTATAATCCAACAGTAGAATAATAAAATCAATGCTCTGACAAACTGGAAGCCAGTCTGAAGATCTGAGAGCTGGAGCCATGTGATCCTCTCTCCTGGTCATAGTGAGGAGTGCAGCAGTCTGATCTTTAGACAGAGCAGTGAAGGCAGCTCCAGACTGAAGATAAACTGAAGGACAAGTTTCTAAATCCTGCTCAAACATAAATCTTCTAATTCTTTATATATTCTTAAGCTGGTCGTAGGCTGACTTTATAATCGTCTTAATGTGGATGTTGAATTCTACTCCATGATGTTTTGGTTTGGTTTGTGGTCTTAAGAGTTACCGACTGACCCACAGCTGTGTCCTACTAAGCAGGTTGTGCAGGCCAGACTTTGGCATTGCAAACTCTCAGAGCACTGGGCTCTGGCCATCACCCAGCCTCCCATTTCCCAGGGAAATAATTTATTTATTGGTGTCATTCCTACGCAGACCATTTATTTGCTTCTATCTGGTGGAAACTGGTTTCAAAAACTGCAATTTCCTACAGTTTATGAAAGTCATCCATGAAGGGGGTATCTTGCTGCTAACTCGTAGCTTCAGCTAAGTCCCAGGTGGTTCAGGCAAAATGTTCATGCTGTTGGTAGGCCACACTCGCTTAGTACCGAAGAAGTAATAGAAGGGTTGGAAAATATGTATTTAACAAAAATAAAGTTCCAGAGATTTATAAGTATCAAGGAGCCACTGTCCACATAATTCCAAGCAGAAAAAACAGTAAATGTAAGCAGCGCAGAGCCAGCAGCACATTGGAAACCCTCAAAAACTTTATTATGGTCCTCATTATATGTGGAGCTGTCGTTCTTTTGTTTGTTTGAATAGCCTACTTCTGCCTTGAGGGTCGAAATGTTGCCACATTCAGGTTTTGGAAGCTAACTCATTGGCACAAAAAAATTTTTTATTAATATGTTTAAAGTCGGTGATAAACAAGTTGCAGTTTCTGTAAATATCCACAACAAACTCCCTCACATGCCTCTCGTATTTACAATTTCCTGGCTGACATGAATGTCTTCCTCTCTGTTATACATGCTTATACATGTTGAGAGTGAGACCAGGTGCTGATGCAGTTTGCAGGTGTGATAGGTGTTTGCTGCCAGCTCACTAATGTGTAGCCTGGAAGGACACTGCAAGGTTGAGCTGACGATATTGCCATGCGTGCATATTAGCTCTGCCTTTTTACTGCTGACCTCCCTTTTATTAGTCTAAACTCTGTGTTTCCTCATCAGCGTAAAGGCGCTTATGCTTCTGTTTCCTGGAGCAACAAGCTAAATCGATTTCTGTCTTGTCTGTTTTTTTTTTAAACGGGTGCTTTTTCTTTGATAAAATGCATTTATTGTGTGTCATAGAAACCAATTAGGTGTGCATATGTGTGTTTGTCCTTCAAGCTATTGCAGAATTCAAGGTCGAGCCATGAAACAGAATCCTTGAATGCTCAGTCAGGCTGCAGGAGATAACCTACAAAGCATTGCACATTCTGGAGGCTGCGATGTGCTGAGCTCCTTGTTTTCATTGCGTGACGGTTGTTTCAAGAAATAGTTCCCAGAGCCGACTCTATGCAGTCAAATTAACTTCATAAGTGCTTCTGGCAGTTGTGAATGAGGATAATGACTGGAAAACAAGAGAAAACTCCCAAAATGTCCCAACAATGGCAGTCAATACTTTAACCAGTAATCAGAGGTGTTTCCTTCCTTCGTCCCTTCCTTTCTTCCTTCCTTCCTCCCCTCTGGCTTTGTCTCTTCATGCCAGCTGCATGGGTGGTGTGTTATGCTGACTGCAGAAGAAGGAGAAAGGGTGTGACAGGGAGAGCAAGAAAGGCTAAAAATAACACATGTGCTGCTTTACATTGACCTAAAATGCCACATAGAGTATTATATACAGCATACAGTACAGTATATACAATATTATCTAATTTTTAGCGCTGCTACTTCTACTTCATAATTTTAGTAAACATCTATTTGACTCTTATTAGACAGTTACAGATTTAAAATGATCACGTTCTCCTTTTTTTTTTTTTTAGAATGAAGAAACTAACAACTTCAGATTGTGGGAAATTGAAATAGGACAAATTATGCCACATTCATCTAAAATTAGTGGACACACACACACACACACAGTTCTGTGTTTGAATATGCTGAAAGCTGAATGTGGAGATTCTTCTGCAGTCAGACCTTCCTGAATTACCATCAAAGTGACTGACAGGCCAGACACAACCATCAGTCTGACCAACACAGCCGCCACAGAGACTCTAAGCTGAAATATTTTTATCGGGAACAATCCAACACTGCTAATAAACCAGGCTGATGCATTATCTTCTTCTGCTGTGATCCTCTGACATGAGATATAATCCACCCAGTATCTAAAAATTGCCAGTGTGTCAGATATCATGTCACGTAATATTTGGATAATCCTACTCATGTTACATCATTCAGCTCTATTAGTGCTCCATTACACTGCTAAAAAAAAAAAAGCGTGATGTTTGTGATCCAAACAGTTAAAAAATAAAATAAAATTCAGACAGGCCGGTTGTCTGTCTGTGTTTTTATGGCACAACACAAATGGAATGCGAAGGCTGCCCACTAATGCAACACATAAAAGCCCTCTATAGCGTTACACTGAATGTTAACAGTGTTCAGTTCCAAGAAACACATAGTACACTACACAATACGCAACAAAAAGTCAACCGTCTTTACGCAAATGTTGTAATAAATCACTTGACATCATCTCAATCATACAACACCTTTACAATCCATCAATCTGCAGAATGTTCCAGTGTGGAAATGTGTGAGAATCCATCAGAAACACAGTGTGAAGGGTTATTCAGCTGCATCAGATGTTGGGATAAATGCAGCTCAGCTGATGTTTCTCAATGCCAAGCATTTCTTACTTGTTTAGTTTGCACAGCCAGTAGTTTCTTATTTAGGTGAGTATTGATTTCACCAAGGAATGCTATGTGCCGCAAAACTGCACCGAGCATCTGTTCTGTTCACCGGCAAACAGAAAAATGTCAGCATACAGCAATGATAAGACGCTTCAAACACCAGTGAGCATCTACATTGAAGCTCTAACAATATGATTTAATGTGCTTTCTTTATATTCATGTCTTTTTAACTGCTTTTGTCTTTTTGTCTTTCTCTTGTGCTCTTCAGAGTTGACAAGTGAGCTGAAAGTGAAGCCTCCAGGCAGAAGCCAAATAGGTTTGTTTAAAAAAAAAAAAGAAGCTCATATCACCTCACACGCACCTCCATCATGAATTAGCTCCCTGTCTGCCAAGTCAAATCAAGTCAATTGTTTTTAATATAGCCTACCAGAATCACAACTCACGATTAGCCTCAAAGAGGATTAACAATCTGTACAACATACGGCCCTAAATTCAGATAAACTCCCCCTAAAAAAACCTTCAGCGGGGGAAAAGGGAAGAAACCTCAGGAAGTCTGGATCCAAGAGGACACTGAACAGCTTCGGGTGTTGCTGGACAGGTTGGAGCTGAGCCACACGATTCCTCTCAACCGTGGAGACTTGCAGAGAGAGACAAAAATGCAGAGGGAGAGAAAGCACGATAACATGCAGAACTAGGGAGAGGGGACGATTATGAAGGTCCAAATGTCTGGATGAGGCACCGACAGCCCGGAGAGAGGAGCCTCAGACAGTCTGTGTCCAGGAGAGAGGAGTCTCAGACAGTCTGTGTCCAGGAGAGAGGAGCCTC
>JBBPCS010000023.1:2338267-2351862 GCA_037974645.1 Hollardia meadi
GTGTGTGTGTGTGTGTGTGTGTGTGTGTGTGTGTGTGTGTGTGTGTGTGTGTGTGTGTGTGTGTGTGTGTCCTCTGTTATCAAAACGTGCACATGGTGGCCCCTAGTGTTAATAGGGAGCAAATAGCATTAGCAATAGCATCTTGGGGGGAAAAAAGCAGTAAAAGAAAGATAAAATTAACACTTTAATTGACTATATTTTAATGTAAGACACACTTATTTATGTTATTGCTTCCTGGTTGTCCATTTAGAATCCTACTATAATTACTGCCTTATAACAGACGAGGCATACGACCATGAGAACTGCAGTGTGGACATGTAATTTAATTTCTTTTACTAAAATATTGTGTCCTTTTGTGTCTGAAACACTTTTATACGACTCCTTGGGATTTGCATATAAAGGTTTACTGTCATGTGGCCCCTCGGTTGTTTCTGACTCGCAGTCGGTCTGTACTGGAGCCACAACGTCACTGAGCATCAACCTGTGTCTTTGAAATGAACGTTCATATAGGACTGATTTTAAATGTGGTTAGCCGCCGTGAGGCTTTTCTCACCTGGTCAGAAGTTTAGCATTAAGTTTTTGCAGTATATCTTCAATAAAGCAATATATTATATATATTCTTAGTCGGTCACGTCAGCTGGTTTAAGGACACTTGAGGTGTTAAAATAGATTTTATGATTGTTTCACTTTGTATTTTGTAAATGCTGAGCCCAGCATGAATTGCTTATTTCATTTTACAAATTTCTGTGGATTGTCACTGAATTTTTACATGATTAATTGTTATGTTACATTTTATAGGAGGCAGATCCAAGTGAGGAATGGATGACATGCTGCATGTCAAGCAGCATTCAGAAAATGGGCATATTATGCCAGATTATGAGACTGTCTGGATGAAAACGAACTAAAACCTGTCTGTTTTTTTCTCCTCTAGCATTTCCTTTTTTCAAATATGACATGGTTTGTCATTCACCTCTCAGATGGTAAGCCATTAGCATGACTGCGTGCACTATTCTTCCTCAAGTTTGTAGGGAAATAGGGGGATTAACGTACAAACAGGAATCCTGAACTTAGACTGTTAGATTTCATGTCTTCACTCTACATCCAAAATGAAGCGGCAGGTAGATTAAACTCTCCATTCACCTTTCTTAATCGAGTTAACGTCCTGAATACAACATCTTAATATTATGTCGCATTTTAGATGATGTATACTTTGGTATTATGTAACAGCTCATCAAAACACTTTGCCTGCTTTGAGGGGAAAAACGCTAATGAGCCAAAGAGGCCCACCACGAAGATTAACATGAAGACGAACGGTTTAACGTTGCAAGAAAGTGGATAGTTTACTCTCACCCACAGCGAATGTCTTCCATCTTTCTAAAGGCCTATATAATAACCCTTATCGTCATGATAATAACAAATGTCAGCAGCAGCATTGTCTCCAGGTCTCATCCTTGGTGTCGATGGTTGAGATCAAATACGTTTATTTTGCATCTCTGAGAAGTATGTCATCTGACTGTGTGTGGCCCCATAAAGCATCTTGTCTGACGTGTTGCGTGGTCTCCAGCAATAACGCTGTGTGGTCCTCAACTTGGAGATGTTGCTCTGGGTTGTTGTATATGGTTTGGTCCTCTGCTGAGCATAAGCTACTGACTGATTACCGCATATACTGTGTTAGCTTCCTTTAGTGATCTACTGTACACATAATGGGAATAAAAATGAAGGATTGTCTAGTCTGCTGCCCGCTCATTATTGTTGCTTGAAAGTTTAGTAGATAAAACCTAATTTTAGAGAAACGGTGAATAAATTAGCAGGTGATTAAATTATGAATCTGAATCAATGATATTTTATTTTAATCATCTTTGATGGATGAACTGCATTGGGAGTAATACATCTTTCATTAAGATCTTTCCATATATTAAATATTTTACATTAATATCTACAGTAATATAGTGTAAATGGTAAAAGGCCATTTAGATATGTACGATTTACGACTCAATCATAACAAAAAAAAAGCTTTGGATCCTCCTGAGAAACAAAGACACAAATTGGGCTTGAAATAAACTTTTTTTTTTTTTTTAAATAAAGGGGAAAAATTTTAAAGAGACGATTTTGATGTGAGTTCTTTGAGACTGAAATCTTTTTTTGTTGTTGTTTGTTTTTGGCACCAGCCCCTGGACCAAATAGATTTCACACTGATGCTGAAGATCCTCAAACATTTTTAGTTTGTAACAAACAAGTATTGAAGTTATCATTATGAAAAGTCATTTTATTGCCAGCTTGCATATTTGACTGTCCTTAATCAGGTGACTATAATCGACTATTAAATTTTGTCCTGCTTTCCCTCAGTAGGCGCATCAAAGCTAATGCTTGACAATGTAACACAGGATTACTTCACCTCACAGTGGTGGAAGAAGGAAAGAAAAGTTAAAAAATGAGTGTATAAAGAATGTCAGGGTATCCATTGCTATCCTACTAAAGGTGCGAATTTTCCTTTAATGAGGTTAAAAGATTTTGGTGCTGAAAGCCTCACAGCTGTGTAGAAATACTCATACACAAGTCTGGTTTGTATTACTTTATTGAACATTTGGGAGTATATGCACTACTCAGCACAACTTAGCATGTCAACTTTACAATCAGGGGGTAAACACAAAAACATCTAGACTCCATATCACCACGCTGCAAACACCCATTTACCCCACCCACATCCATCCAAATGGAACATTGGTTTCACTAAAGCCAAGAATCAAGCGTCAGTCGGCACGGTGGTGCAGGGTTGCCTTACAAACCAAAGGCTTGGTTTAAGTCCTGAATAGGGCAGATACTTGTCTAACTTTAAAATATTTGTTCTCAGTTAAGACTGCAGATGATTTATTATTAATTATTTCCAAATATTTAGCGCACTTCACGAATTACTGTGCTGCAGCGAGTCTGGGCTCAAGTAAGTTGATCTAAGAACCAGCTTTTCTACTTTTTAAAAAAAGTCAAAGTCAAACCTTTGAATACTTATCAGAGCCTACTTAAGTAAAATTCTAGACAGATAGTTTGACTAGAATTAAGTCATTTTCTCCTTCAATTCAGTTTGTTTCTTGTATGTTAGCTTTTTTTAGTGTGCACTTCATACCCTACCTCACTTTAATGGAGCCTTTCTGACTACACATCCTGTGTGTATCCTCAGGGGCCCACAAACTGCTTTTACTACTGCAATACTTAAGATGGGACAGTAATATCTGTCATATCTTTAATCTTATCTTAAAGTTTTTAAAAGCCATAAACACCTTAAATCGAGCCCTGCTTTATCACCTGATCTTGAGGCCCTATCTTGAAGAGGGCCCCTGTGTTGTGTCATGATTTTATGTTGCATAAGTGTATGGAGACGCGTTGGATCATTTCACCACACAGCAAATCAAGGGTGGCTAGTACTCAAACTACACTCTGCACAAAGAGGAAGGGGTAAGGGGGGTGTTTGATTAAGGGAATTAAGAGCTGTGTTAAGGTCAGAGTATTCAGGTCAGTGTGGGTGTGACTGACAGGACGTAATGACATTGGGAATAAATGATCAGATATCAATTAAGTCAATTCATTATCTCTTTATGTTGTTCATAAGAGTAATAGATGTCTTTACCCTGTTCCCATTTAATTCTACAGTGTAGGAAAAAAAAATCTACACAATCCACAAAGAAGAATTCAGTTTGCTATACATGTCCCATGTAGCTTTCCGTAGCGCCACGCGTCGTGGGTGGGGAAACGCAACGCAAAGGCAAAGAGGTCAAGAGGAGGGGAGGAGAGAACCACGTGTGATCCCCACCATGTACAGCACTGTCCTTCCTCGGTAGACTTGTTTTTGTAAGCTTGTACCCTTCGCATGTAGCCAGCTAGCCCGCGTTAGCCGAAGAAGCAGATATTTTGTATTTCTTGTACAGATTCGCATATTCAAGCAACGCTGCTGACTGGGGGGGAGGGTTCCTGCTGCCACACTGACTGCCGACCATGGTGAGCAAGACAGATGACATCCCGGCGTCAGTGCCCAACTGTAATCCGGTTGATCTTGCGGATGAAGCCGGGGATGGAGCCCAGGACAGCAAAGAAACCAGCAAGACAGATCTGAAGGATTCCTGCGGCTGTGGTGAGACTGTGCAGACTGACTGATACCTGGTGCTATAAAACAAAACCTACATAACACTGAATGCACTTATTATTATTATTATTATATACACGTACAGTACAAGTACAGAGGCATATAGCCAGCATCCCTGTGTATTAACGTGGTTTATTGAATATTTCATTCGTCTCTGCATAGCGTCTCTAAAGCTGGTGACATTTACCTCCATGCTTTGTTATGTGACTTTAAAGTCCTCAGACTCAAGGTGGCGGTCCGTGGGGTTTACACCCCCCTCCTTCCTAACATCTACTTGGTACCCTCTCCCAAGTTTTGAGGGTCCACCTAGCAGCGATTGCTAATTAACATAGCTGTCTGGTAATGATATGTTTTGACTCATCTATGATAATTAGCAAGCTAGCAACCCCCACGGGATTATATTCATTTCTACATCCATGGCCCACAGCACGTAGTCCAACATGATACTCACACAAGCAAACAAGTCCAACTCAGAAAGCCGGTATGCTAACATTAGCATCCTCATTGAATATGCAGCTAGTTAGCTATCTGGCTAATCGGCTAACTAGCAAGCCGCCGCTCTTGTCGCTGTCGGTGTCATGCCCAAAAGACGAGCTTAGGCAGTGTAAACAAGTGTTTTTCAGGTAAAACACTACCCGGATTTAAAGCACATAATTTTTTCTTAACACAAGGAAGCAGCTCGTGTTTTGCTTACTCGCACATGTTCGGTAACAGCATGTCAGAGGAATGAACTGAAGGTCACCTTCATTGGAGCTGCACACTGCTCACATGAACACAGGGGGCTTCATACACACGGTGACATTTAATTTAAGGGATACATGTTTGACACGCTGTGTGGAATATATTACCTGGTTTATGTGTCTAAAAGTGCATTTTAATATATGTAAATTGGATGAAGTGACGGCGTACGGTGATAAATTTCAAAGCGGTCGTTCCCCCCTCCTCCCCGCCGCGGAACATTAGATGCGAGTGTCCCTCCTCGACCGGGAAGCGGAAGCTGGCTGTCGTAGAAAAGAAGTCACGATGGTGCATGCACAGTAAGAAGGAAGGTTACGCTAATAATACATGAACAGACGTGTGAGGCGGTAAGTATAACTGTAAAATAAAATGAATGGTAGCGGCTCGCAGTGGAGTGTTTTCGGCAGAGGGAGATTAAACGTGGACTGTCAGCCGGTGAAGTTAACGTTACACAACTTACAGAGCAGCAGAAGTCACTACTGCAGCCTGTCTCACATGTGGGACCTTGAATCGACTCTGTCTGTGTCATTTCATAGGAAAACATGAGCGAGGGTGCCTTACTTTATCTGTCAGGGGTCGAGCTTGTGCTGCTTAGTGGGTGAACTCTCACAACTTTCAGCTTTGTATGTGCTGTCCAGTCTTTCAGTCCTTCCACAAGCCCATATGGTGTCCTGGATGCTTCATTTTCTAGCTGACACATATACTTGATTGATTAGTCAATCAACAGAACAATGACTAGCATTTATTTTGATTAACATTTCAGCAGCATGCCAGACACTCTCTGCTTCCAGCTTCTCAATTGTGATGTTTTTGCTGTTTTTCTTTGTCTTATGTGACAATAATCTTAATATGCTTAGTGTTCAAGTGTTGATCGGACAAAACAAGCATCCTGATGTTATCGTCTTGTACTTGAGGAGTTTGTATTCGATGGCTCAAATAATTAACAGATTAACCGAGCATTAATATTGAAAGTAATTATTAGCTGCAGTCAAACAGGTGATGTGCTCTAAAACTGTCTGTCACATATGAGAAAGAGATGGTGACCTCAAGAGTCGACAGTCAAAGCCATCTGTAGCAATGGTTGCTTAAATTTTTAGCTTGTGATCCCTTTAATATAAAAGAGCATCAACCCGTATTAGACTGGCTTTTGACTTCTTTATGTATGCCTGTATAAACTGTGCAGAACTTTGCAAGAAGAAAAGTTCAGAGAAGAGACTGAATGATAAACTTATTTTTTTGTAGATTTTATCCAAGATGTAATTTTTAAGTTTTGTATATTCACTTGACAGTGACGTAAAAACAGACAAAGGTAAAAATCTTAATATTTGAGAAGCTGAAACTAGAGAATGTTGGTATTTTTGTATGTAAAAGCCCTTTAATTAATCATCTGTTGATGGACCAACCGATTGACTTTAACTCAGTGTGTGTGTCATCTCAAAAGTGTGTGATTTAAACTATATCCAGGTAGCCTTGCATGCTATCACTGCTGTTGCTGGCGAGTATTTGGTGATTCATTTACAAGGTTAGTCTCACACAGACCTTGTATTCAGTCTGTGTTGCAGTGAAATCCTATTACAGATGCATGACTCGGGGGTCTGTCCGTCTGTCCACCAGGAGGTTGCCACTTTGTGGTGCAGCAAACACAATGACAGACAGACCTTGTGTGTTGTTGTTTTGTTTTCAGGGTTGTCTGTGTGGTTGATGTTGCCATGGCAGCAGCCCAGGGTCCCCATGTCAAGGGCCACTGGGTGGATGGATGGTTTGCTTGTGTTATCCAGAGACGTGGGCTGAGTTAGTAAACTAAACAAAAGTTTATTTCTAAGTATTACATCATCTGAAAGGAATGAACAATATCACAGTGAGTTTGCATTTTGATTCAAAAAGTTTATTGGCTCACTTGCTGAAATGTTTCATTGTGTCTGTTGTTTTTTTTGTCGTCTCCTGTCTTTATCTGGTTGGTGTCCTTCTTTCATTTGACCTTCACTCTGTGGTGGTTAAAGATCCTCTCAGATCAGTGATTTTGTTGGTTTGGTTTCAGATGAGTTGGTCCGGTTTTGGTACGAAGGCGAGCTATTTGTTGGTCGCGATATCTCCGGAGTAGCTTCAGGGAATTTCTTCAAATTTAGCACAAACGTCCACTTGGACTCAAAGATGAACTGATTTGATTTTAGTGCTAGAAGGTTAAAGGTCAAGGTCACTGTGACCTCACAAATCATGTTTTTAGCCCTAATCTTACATTGTGAAAGAAGTGGCTGTAAAACTGTGGATAAAACCCTTGAAAAATGACTCCTTTAACGATCAGAATTTGATCCATTTGGTCCGATAATGTTTTGAAAGTTAGAAGAGACGCATGATTAAATTATTTCATCCTCATTCAAGTTAGCAGTGGGCTAAATCAGAAGTTAGCCGCCTGGCTAGCTGAAGTCACTAGTGTGCATGCTGTACGGGCTCCACAATGCAGACGCTTTGTGGAAGATCCAGATAATTTAATACCTAAGAAATCAAACGTTTTTGGCTTCATGTGCCGCTGTGCAGCTTTCATAGGAATGAACGGGACCTCGCATCAGATGTTTTATTCAGATTTTCCCTTGATAAATCCACACTTGCCACCATATCTCATTCCAACAGGGAATCTATGGAGGATAAATCTTGATGCCTCTGTATATCTACTTTTCTCCTTTGGCCATTATTCAACACCATAACTCAGGAACAGAAGGGGAGATTGTGACCATATTTGCTCAGATACTGAATTGGTGACACTAATCTTGAAACTGTGGTGATTGTATAGATCTTCATACATGGCAATATAATTATAACTTCCATTTTGCCAATGGCTAACAACTTGACTGGTACACAGAGAAATACAACTGTGATGCCACTGGCACACTTTCTCTTTATAAATGAACTGTGTGTTTGCCTATTAAAGTGTCTATAATCTATATGGATGATCTATGTGAAATGTCATTCATGGTAACGAACGTACAGAGAATTATCACCGGGATCCCTTTACTGAGGTTTATAGTGAGTTTAAGCTCTCTTTTTTTTAGCTGTTTGGCTGCAACTTCACTGTTTTGGTTCACTCTCATTAATCTCACAGGGTTTTTCGCCCGCAGCAGGCAGCTGTCCCACAGTTCACCACCTGCTCAACACCAAATAGCAGACAGACAGAGTTAGTGACTAGCTGGGGAACATAGTGGAGCATTTAGCGGCTAAAAAGCCAGAGATTTCCCTGGTAGAGACCAAAGAAAAGAGTGAAATATTGGACTTGCATTCACCAGGTGGCCAGAAATAGACTCCAACATGAATGATAATGTTGCTCGGTAACTGCACGATTGTGCAAATAAGCAGCTGTTTCCTAACAACTTAAAAGTTAGCGTTATGCTCATAATTTTTTTCCGCTGGCCCAAGTGGCCAAAACAATCAGTTATAACAGCCTTAAGAAGGAGAATTACAGAAGGAGGTCGTTAGTCTCCACCTCTCGGACAAAAAGAGCTGATAAGAAATGAAACGTTTCTGTACTGATGCTGAAAACACAAACACTTAACACAGAGCCCTCTGTTGTCTGATTTTAACATTTTTAACTTGTCTGCACTGAAGCTGTTTAGTTTGTTGTTCAGAGAGCGCCGGTTGCCCCTTTTCTCCCGTGGTTCCTCCCCCACTCTTCCACCATTTCAGTGTGTTCCTTCCCACCATGGGTCGTGGTCCAGCTTTGAGGCCCCACCCCTCCCTTTGGCCCCTTCTCTTCAGTAACCCTGAGGCTGTTTACCCTTGACAGTGAGCAAGGCCACTGGTTGGCAGCAGTTGTGTCCCAGTGAGAGAAAACAGGTGTCCAACATCCTCATACTCGGCCCTGCTCCTGTGAATTAATGTACCCGAGAGCCTCATTTGAATTCATGTCATTTTCTTCTCACCTTTACTTTTACTTACTCTAGAAAAGGTGGGAAATATAATTCAGCAAACACAGATTGTTTAATGAGACCATTGAATTTCATGTCATGCTTATTTTATAATGAGTAACAGCCATTTTGACAGATTTAATGTCCATAAAGGAGTAAGGATGAATGGTTTTCAGCTGACTTGCAGGTATTGTTTGCCTTAATTAGCAATGCAAATGAGCAATAATTCTTTCTGGTGAATGCTGAAATCTTTGTAATCAATCCCTCAAGGCTCCCTGGGTAAACTCCCCTCCCCTCTTGCAGCAGTGTTTGTTTCAGGAGGTTGGTGTTGGAAACTTAATGTTTAATGCCTTGATACAATCATTGGTGGTCTGTGGTTTTGTAGTTTCAACTTGTTAGTTTCTTTCGACAGCTTGTCCAGTTGATGAGTGAAAGTTGGAGCCCAACACCTGTACTGTGTTGTCTATGTTGCATTTATTTGCATTTGGATTAAACCACCACGGCACTAGCATACCGTGGCAGAGCTTTGTCGGCTCCGCTCACCCATTCATAAATATTTCATGAGGTTACTGATAAGGTCATCCAGCCTCTGGGTCTGTGCGCTTTGTTTGTGACCTGGCTGCATGGCAGCAACTCTGTGTTTTTCTTATGGTCAGTCTGGTGTCTTGTTGTCAGACTGACTTGCTTTTGTCTGCATGTCTGACTCTGAAAGTGGTATTCCCTCCTGATCAGGTTATTGACAAATGGAAGCTGCAGAGTTGGAGAGAATGGTGTCCACAACACATCTGATAGTTATTAAAGATTTTATGGCGTAGTTCTCTGCTCCTCTGTATCAAATTCTCCATCACGAAATGTAAAAGTTCACTGATGACCTCTTTGTCTCGGCCATTGCAGGACACAGTGCAGATACAGCCATGGTGAATGGTAATGGCGCTCACGGCCACACGGAGGAGGCCGAATCAAAGCAGGATGGGAACAGCGAGACAGACGGAGGAGAGGAGTCCAACGAACAGGAAGTGATAGTGATCCAGGACACGGGCTTCACTGTGAAGATCCAGGCACCTGGAACGGAGCCATTTGACTTGCAGGTAAGGGTTGCTGCGTCACAAGCAGCAGTTCATTAGGACGGGTGTTGAGACAGGCGATAACACGTGCGTGAAACAACTCAACTGTATGTTGCTACCATTTTCCAGGCGATCGTCACGAGAAATATTTACTGCTGTGGTCAACTTAACTTCCCTCCCTCTTCGTCTGCATCAGGTATCCCCCCAGGAAATGGTCCAAGAGATCCATCAGGTGTTGATGGACCGCGAGGACACGTGCCACCGCACCTGCTTCTCTCTGCAGCTGGATGGAAATGTGCTGGACAACTTCGCTGAGCTCAAGTCCATTGAGGGCCTGCAGGAAGGCTCGCTGCTCAAAGTTGTCGAAGGTGAGGGTCGGACGCTTTCGTTCACACGTTTTTCTTGCTCTGTAGAGGCAAAGAGGGACAATTAAAAGCAATATGTTGCAGCTTACGTCATAGTTAACTCTTTGGGAAGGTCAAGCTGTAATCACATTACTGGAGCACTTTTTACCGGATTAAGAGACGGTAATCACAGTAATTATCCCCACAAAAAAAAAAAAAATCAGTTAATAAAATACTAACCTTTAATGTAAATGTCAAAAGGATGTACATAAAGCTGCAGACTGTAAACTTCTACACGGTGAAGCTACAGCAAAGATGACAAAGCATCCAGTGTTGCATTTGGCGCTGTATCTTTGTGTAGCTGCTGGCAAAGCAGAGTTATAGTTAATTTCAAGTGTCCATCAGCCTGATCTGTCACTTGACGCATCACTCACCGCCTGCTATTTCATTATTTTCTTCTGTTTTTTTACTTCTCCAGAGCCCTACACTGTGCGCGAGGCCCGCATCCATGTGCGTCACATCAGAGATCTGCTGAAAAGTTTAGACCCCTCAGATGCCTACAATGGAGTGGACTGCAACTCCCTCTCCTTCCTCAGTATCTTCACCGATGGAGACCTCGGAGGTACGACGCTGTGTGAGACATTTAGGGGGGGCATTTTCATGTGCAGCGTTTATAAATGAATGTAGCAACATGGAGGTTTTTTAAATTTTTATTTTTTATGCGACTGCAGATAGTGGTAAGCGGAAGAAAAAGGGCAATGAGCTGGAGCAGATTGACTGCACCCCCCCAGAGCACATCCTGCCCGGCAGCAAAGAGCGCCCCCTGGTGCCTCTCCAGCCACAGAACAAGGACTGGAAGGTGAGGAGCAGCGCAGTCTTGGGTCTTTTAGCAAAATGCCAAAATTAGTGAAAACAGTCAAACAAACTGCATATACAGTATATATATTATTTGAATTTTTTCCTTGTTTTAACACCTCCAACAGCCCATGCAGTGCCTGAAAGTCCTCACCATGAGCGGCTGGAACCCTCCACCTGGAAACAGGAAGATGCACGGTGACCTCATGTACCTGTACATTGTGACTGTGGAGGAGCGCCATGTCAGCGTCACTGCCTCTACACGCGGCTTCTACCTCAACCAGTCAGTAAACGGCTCCACGATCTCATGATGCATAGTTTATTGTGCTACTGTTGCTGCAAGATAGTCAAATAGAACAGTTAGACATATGGTTGCACTCTGTTTAAATGGAGGACAGAGATTTGAGCACAAGCATTGGTATGTTAATAGTTTCAGGATCCTAATTTTAGATTAGTTTTGGGTGCCAACAAGGATTTAACAATCAAATTAATGAGGTCTAATTGGATTACTTTGGAAAGTAGAATTGGAAAAGATGCTGTGGATGTTTGGACTATCTGTTTAAAGTCCACTGCCATTAGAAGTTCCTCTTATTCTTTAGTGGTTTGTAGTTTCTAGTTGTGTCTGTTGGAGAAAACTAGCAGAGCTACCTCCCTACAGGAAAACTACTTCCTATCCAGGCTTTATTGGTCATCAGGTTTTCTCCCTGCTCTGTAGACTTGCCTTTTCACTGATATAAATATTCGTTATGTTACAAAAAAAAAAAAGTCATAATAATTTGTATCTGTCTTCCAGATCTACTACCTACACCTTCAACCCTAAGCCAGCCAATCCCAGCTTCCTGAGCCATTCACTGGTGGAGCTGCTGAGCCAGATCAGCCCTGCCTTCAAGAAGAACTTCACTGCCTTGCAAAAGAAAAGGTAAAAACACCTCTTTGCCTTTAGTTTACCTTCCTGCCAGCGGCAAACTTCCCCTAATGCCGAGTGATTTTATTGCGTTTGAGCGATTCCAAGCAACAAGTCGATGCTTATCCTCTGTGGCAGAATGAAAATTTTTCTAATACCTCAGTATCCTCTGAGGTTTATCTTCTTTAATGTTGTTACATTTCTCTTTGAAGTACTTCCTCTCTGTAATGATTCTACACTTTAGTCATTCATTAGCTTTATTTAACCGGGTGAACACTCTCTCTTTTACATTCAAGATGTGGTCAGGAAGCAGGAGGCTGAAGTCTTCAAGCACAACAGGAAAACAAAATATCAAATATGGAGATGTAGTCAGGACTCTGTGGTTCTCTTCGTTCATTGTCAAATTTGAAATAAACTGCCAGAGATGCAAGAGACCACAGAAAGAAAAAAAGATCCTGCAAGTGATACTTTTTGGTTTTGTTTTGCTGCAGGGTCCAGAGACACCCGTTTGAGAGGATGGCCACGCCTTTCCAGGTGTACAGCTGGACAGCTCCGCAGGTAGACCACGCCATGGACTGTGTCCGAGCTGAGGACGCCTACACCTCCCGTCTGGGTTATGAGGAGCACATACCTGGACAGGTGGGCACAGCTGAACACAGAAGCACATCAGGCTGATAAAAATAAATGTAAAGTTGTTGTTTTTTTCCCCCGAGTATTCAGTTCTTTGTGCTGATTTGTCGTCAGACTAGAGATTGGAACGAGGAGCTGCAGACCACCAGAGAGCTGCCCCGGAAGAACCTGCCTGAACGTCTGCTGAGGGAGAGGGCCATATTCAAGGTACCGCCTCCTGGGCTTTGTGTCCCATTGTGTGACTCGGCTTATAGCAACCTTATTTTTTCACCCTGTATTGGCCATGGGAGATCATTATTTACATTATCCTTTTTATAACTGATATAAAATAAAAACCATGAGAGCGAGAGCATTTATTAGGGCCCGAGCACCGATTGAAATTGAAGGAATTATTATTATTATTATTTCTTCTCCCAAATGTTAATTTCAGGGGCTAAACGTCCTCGAAATGTTGCGAAACTTTGCATACACGATAAATGTGGCGGAAATTTCAAGATGTTATGGGTCTTGCGCATGGGTGTGGCAAAATGGCTCGATAGCGCCACCTTGAAAATTTCACAGAATTACTACTCGAGTTACGTTTCACCTACATTTACGAAACTTGGTATGCGCATGTATCATTTCCACACTTACAAAAAAGTCAATTGGTGCAATGCCGTAAACCCAACAGGAAGTCGGCCATTTTGAATTGATTATGTGACTTTTGTGCCATTTTGGCCATTTTCAGGGGTCGCACTTTAACGACCTCCTCCTAGGGGATTAGTCCGATCCGATTCAAACTTGGGCAGTATGTAGTAAAGACCTTGACGATGAAAAGTTATCAAAAGCTTGAGTTTTCGTCGAAGGGTGTGGCTGTGGCAGGGCGGCGAATATCAGTGTTTCGCCACGAAACAGGATGTGGTGTGTAACTCCACTATACATGGTCCAATCTGACCCAAACTTCTCATGTTTTCTAAATGTCCTGCCATGAAGACATGTACATGTCAATATTCAGTTACAGTCATAGCGCCACCTATTGGCAACACAGGA
>JBBPCS010000023.1:2351962-2378494 GCA_037974645.1 Hollardia meadi
TTACATAGAATTTACATGGTGTGGTCTACACCTGACATACAGCCACATGATGTCTACTTAGTGTGTGTTCTCCAGACGCTGACACTCCTCCCGACGTGCGCAGGGTGCGAGAGCCCGTTCAACGCTGCTTACACCTTTAATTATTTTTGCATCAGAAAGCTGAGGATTTTGGCTTCACATTTTCTGTGTGATGAAAAACTTACAACACTTGTCAGGTGGTTTATTGATTTATATAGTCCTTACGCTTAGGTTGAACAGATTTTAGAGATATGAAGCATTTGAAAATACTCAAAGAAATGACATCACAATAAGCAAAAATACCCAGGTAGTCACTGGCGGATCATTTGTGTTGTGTGCAGAGTTTGAAGGGTTAAAAAAAGATGACACAAGCAACGGTGGAGACGGGATGATACCAAACCTTTTTTTTCTCCTTCAGGTCCACAGTGACTTTGCCGCAGCTGCCACTCGAGGCGCCATGGCAGTCATAGATGGCAACGTAATGGCCATCAATCCAGGTGAGGAAACCCGCATGCAGATGTTCATCTGGAACAATATCTTCTTCAGCCTGGGCTTCGATGTGCGGGACCACTATCGTGAGTTGGGCGGAGATGCCGCTGCTCACGCCGCGCCCACCAATGACCTGAACGGAGTACGGGCTTACGGGGCGGTGGACGTCGAGGGGCTGTACACTCTGGGGACGGTCGTGGTGGACTACAGAGGCTACCGTGTCACCGCCCAGTCCATCATCCCGGGTATCCTGGAGCGTGAGCAGGAGCAGAGCGTCATCTATGGCTCCATTGACTTTGGAAAGACTGTTGTCTCGCACAGCAAATACCTGGAGCTGCTGGAGAAAACCAGCAGGCCCCTCAAGGTCAGTAACGCGACTACGGTCTCTACTCAAGTGATCATTTAACTTGTGGACGATTTATACTTTTTGTTTGAAATAAGTCATTGTTTTCTCATTGTCAATAAATCCCATGAAGAGACCAAAACAAATAATAAATTGATACCATTAACCTCCATTATTATCCAGAAAGTAGTCTCTTTTTTTAATCACACATCACACTACAGTCCCAACATTTCTGAGCCAGTCACACACGTCTATCCTGCTGCAGTAAATGGACTAGAGCACAAAATATGTATTAATCCACAGCTGAAAATAGTCCCCAACAAATGCATCATTTACTCCTGTTAGAGAAATGTTTGCCAAAAACTACACTGCCAGCTGTTTCATTAAATTATTAACATTAATTAAAGTATTATTATTATTATAGATACGGTGTATTCAGATCCTTTGTCTGTCCAGCAAGTAAATGTTGTCATATACTGGGTGTAAATTGTAGGTACAGAGGCACAGCGTGCTGAATGAGAAAAACGAGACGGTGGAGCTGTGCTCCTCTGTCGAGTGTAAGGGCATCATTGGGAATGACGGACGGCACTATATTCTGGACCTTCTTCGTACCTTTCCTCCTGACCTAAACTTCCTGCTTGTGGATGGAGAGGACCTGCCTCCAGACAGTCTGCTCCACGGCTTCCCCCGCCATCACCGCCACCGCCTGGCTTGTTTACGCCAAGAGCTCATTGAGGCCTTTGTCGAGCACAGGTATGTGTCTGTCTGCACTGGTGTACATCACGTTTCAGTCATCAGGGAAGTTTTCGAACGTGTTAAACTGTCCCCCCCCCCCCCAGATATCTTCTCTTCATGAAGATGGCAGCATTACAGCTCATGCAACAGAAAGCAAACAAGGACACAAAGACTGATACACCTGCCATCACAGAAACAACCCCAGAAAGCAATGCTGAAACAACCCAGACACAGACCGATGCATCAGAGGTCTCCACGGACAGCACGAGCAAGGCAGACAACAGCACCTCTGCTGCCTCGCAGGCAGAGACTGACGGGGAAGAGAACTCCTCAAAGCCCGCCACAAACGGGCCCGTTGACCTCACAGCCACCCAGAATGGGGAATGCAAGAGCCCACTCGCGGGTAAGGAGCTTGAGGAAAGTATTCCAGGATTAGCTCAGGCCAAAGAGCTTGCGGAGACCTTAGTTGCCGAAGACGGATCTTGTATTGGTATGTCCAAAAATACCCCCAAAACATACAGCCAGGACAACACAGGGAGAGCTACCCTGGTGGATAATTACACAGAAAAATGAGTTTATCAGAGAGGGGCAGTTAACCAAAAATGTGTTTTCTTGACACAGTTAATGTTAGAGAATGTGTGAGTGTCTGTAGCATTTAGAGCATTAAAGTATCAATTAGTGGGTTGTAGTTGCTTCTTTCCACCAGGTTAATTGTCCCTGCTCAGTCCTCAGCATGCAGTGGGGAAGAGTGCTGCCCCCCAATCAAAACAACTCTAACTGTCCCAGCATTTGGTCCCTTTGCTGTGAGGTTCGACCCGATCAATTTAATAAATGTGTGTGATAAATTGAATCCATTAATCCAAGTGTTTTACAACGCAGAATCTCATGTTCATTGATTTGTGTGATGCCTCACTGATCCTAAATCAAACGGTAATCTGCTTGTCAAACAGAGTGATGGAATCTGTAGTGCTATGAAATGGTGGGTGGGGGGTGTGTGTGTGATGTACTCGACTAAGGCCATGTCTACAGAAAGCTTCTCAAATCACTATTTTATGGTTGAAGTTTCATGGAAAAAATAAGCCGAATCATTAGAAGAGTGATACTATCTGTTTTGTGAGATCAGCTGTATTGGTCCCTGTTAAATAAAAAAACACAGAGTGGGAGGTGATAGAAAATTGGCTTCTCTATATTATTGCACTGCAGCAACAACTGCATGTGAGCAGCTCTGTTTTCCCCATACAGAATAAAAAAGAGTTTTGTAACTGCTCAGTTTTTGGGTGGCTAAATGTGGACATGGTTTAAAAATGTCTTGATGTGTCTGTCGCCATTTAATGTTAACGTTTTCTGCTTTCTATTTTTTTATTTTTTGCTCGTATGCGTATCCGAATCACAAACAGATCCAAAAAGCCGTGAGGTGGTCCTGAACGCCTGCAAGGCAGTAGGTTCCATCAGCAACACATCTTTTGACATTCGCTTCAACCCGGACATCTTCTCCCCAGGTGAGCAAGGACGATTCATTATGTATGAACTGTGATGTATGAGCTTAACAGCTTTACAGTGTGAACAATAAAAGCTATATATACAAATATACTGAAAAAAAAGAAAGAAAAAAAAAGAAGGCAATTGAGAAATGATACGTCAAATATTAAACTAAATTCAAAGTAAAACGGAGCCTGTTTTAAGACCAAGACACGGAAAAAATGAAATCAGTTCAGCCAAAAAACATTTTGAACTGATAATAAACAAAGAAATTCTGACTGAAATTCTGTTGGCAAATGCTGGCAGGAACTACTATACTATACCTATATACTATGTGTATGTAAAACAATATGAAACTGCAGTGTATAACGTTAGATAATAATTAAACTATTACCCTTTTAGTTGAATAATAACCAAGATGACTGTATCTCATCCACTTTCACTCCCTGAACTGACAGATATGTTGATGCTTCATTTTTAGTCATTTTTAGCACATGGCTATATTTGGAGTGATAATAGAGTGAGTGACACATGTTTATAGGAAAATATAAGTGCAGAAGTAACTGTGTGTGTTGTTGAACCAGGAGTCCGTTTCCCAGACGACAGCGCAGATGACGTCCAGAAGCAGAAGCAGCTTCTCAAAGACGCTGCTGCCTTCCTGGTGTCCTGTCAGATCCCATCGCTGGTCAGTGGCACAGACCCTCCCACAGATCCAGATCATACAGGGGTTTAATTTTCTGGCTTTTGATCTAAATTTAAAGCCATGCATGTGTTTCATGACCAGGTTAAAGACTGTTTGGATCACAGCGCTCTGCCCATGGATGGAGCCACGCTGACCGAGACCTTGCACCAGAGAGGCATCAATGTTCGCTATTTGGGCTCTGTTCTGGAGTTTGTGGATAAGACCCCTGCCAAAGCCCAGCTGGAACACTTCTATGTGAGTCTGAACACAACCACCACTGTCACAAACTGTTAACCTGCATTTTGTCATTCTAATATTTCATTTCCCTACTTTAGAGGATAGGAATCAGTGAGCTGATCACCAGGTGTGCAAAACATATCTTCAAGACATACCTCCAGGTTGGTAACCTTCAACATGCGTCATGTAGCCACTTTAAAAGACGAGCCTTCGTTTAATCTGATTATTTTATATTTTTTTCCTGGTCGTGTAGGGTGTGGAGTTGTCTGCCCTCTCTGCTGCTGTAAGCCATTTCCTAAACTGCTTCCTGAGCTCCTTCGCTGACGCTGTAGCCCACCTGCCCCCCGACGAGCTGGTGTCACGCCGCAAAAGCCGCAGACGTCGTAACAGGGTCCCTGGTGGCGGTGACAACACGGCATGGGCCAGCCTGACGCCTAACGAGTTGTGGAAGAACATCGCCTCCGAGGCCCAGAGCTATTATCACTTCACCATACAGTGGTGAGTGCCCCCAGCTGTCGGTGTGAACCACATGTTAAAGATCTCTTCTTACACTTTTACATCTTGTGTGTTTATTGGTGATTAATATCCTGTCTTTAAATGTTTCCTGGCGCAGTGATAGTGTGGACCAGGTGGTGGAGAAATACGGCCTCCAGAAAACCACTCTGCTCAGAGAAATTTCAATCAAAACTGGCATCCAGGTAAGACTCATTTAGTCTATAGAGACCCCTCCCTCGCTCCATGCTTATTTAGCAAATGGCCTTTATGGTCTTACCTCTACTTTTCATTTACCCTCCAGATCCTGATAAAGGAGTATAACTTTGACAGCCGCCACAAGCCTGCCTTCACAGAGGAGGACATCCTGAATATTTTCCCTGTCGTGAAGCATGTGAACCCCAAAGCCTCAGATGCCTTCCACTTCTTCCAGAGTGGACAGGCCAAAGTGCAGCAAGGTGAGTTCTACATAAAGATTAAAATCTGCAGTGATGAAGCGAGCGAGGCAGCTCAGCTGATTTGACTAAACGTATCCCACGAGACTTCCTTTTCATTTTCAGGTTTTCTGAAGGAGGGCTGCGAGCTGATCAACGAGGCTCTGAACCTCTTCAACAATGTGTACGGAGCCATGCACGTAGAGATCTGTGCCTGCCTGCGCCTGCTGGCACGCCTTAATTACATCATGGGAGACCACCCTGAGGTAGGCGGAAATATGGCAGCTCCTGCTTTGTCAGCGACGTTTGCACAAGTGTCCTATTGATATGTCACAGAATGACATTTACGTATTTAACCGCAGGCTCTCAGCAACCAGCAAAAGGCTGTTCTGATGAGTGAGCGAGTCCTCGGCATCGAGCACCCCAACACAATTCAAGAATATGTAAGTTGTCACACCAAATGTAGGAAGTATTTGGCTCATGCTGAAGAGGTTTAATGCTCCTCTAACCCATATGTTTGTTCCCTTCACTTCTCAGATGCACTTGGCTCTGTACTGCTTTGCAAATGGCCAGCTGTCGACCGCCCTGAAGCTCCTTTATCGCGCCCGTTACCTCATGTTGCTGGTTAGCGGGGAGGACCACCCAGAGATGGCACTTCTAGATGTGAGTGCAGTCTTTACTTGAGCATCCATACTGATTTAAGTCTTTCATAGAAAAACCCAACCTGACTGCTGTTCCTGTTCTTGGCTCTCCTTCCACAGAGTAACATCGGACTGGTGCTGCACGGAGTGATGGAGTACGATTTATCGCTGAGATTTCTGGAGAACGCCTTGACCATCAATACAAAGTACCATGGACCTCGGTCCCTTAAAGTGGCTCTCAGGTGGGCAGAGGCTCATCATCCATATGCATATAATGGGTATAATACTGACTGACATGATGACTTGACATTCTGTGTGCCACGTCATTGTTTTCAGCCATCATTTGGTCGCGAGGGTTTACGAGAGCAAGGCCGAGTTCCGCTCCGCACTGCAGCACGAGAAGGAGGGTTACACCATTTACAAGAACCAGGTGAGCCCTGCGGGGCTGCTGGAAACTGGCACACTTCTCATCATCGGCCGTGATATGAAGTGATATCTTAAATCTTGAATATATGTGTTCCCTTCTCAGATGGGTGAGGCACATGAGAAAACCAAGGAGAGCTCAGAGTACCTGAAGTATCTCACCCAACAGGCTGTAGCTCTGCAGAGAACCATGAATGAGATCTACAAGAACGGCTCCAACGCCAGCATCATGCCCCTGAAGGTGACTGCTCTGAGTCAACACACGTCTTCCATCTGTTTCATCTCTACCGTTCAGCAGTGATGCCATGTTTTCTTTCTTTCCTCCTGTTTCCCAGTTTACTGCTCCCAGCATGGCCAGTGTACTTGAACAGCTCAACATTATCAACGGCATCATCTTTATACCGCTCAGGTAATGTAAGAAACACGAAACCCTGAGCTAACATACTAATTTTGAACTCCACTGTTGGTTTCAGTGTCACGTAATACTAGGGATGCACGATATTTACGGGCCGATAAATTATTGGCCCGATAATGGAAAATTTTATATTATATTATTACTATAAAATTATAGCCGATAAATGGGGCCAATAATACGAAGCCAAAATGCTTTCATTGACTGAACAAGCACAGCATCTACACACTGCGATACAGTAGCTGGCAGTATGCATTTTTCAAGATGGTTCGTGATCCACCAATAAAAACAGAAGAAGAAGAAGGCTGATGTCAGGCTGATGATGTCAAACTGCTGCTCCTGGGTAACAAATCTTAATAGAGCTATGGAATATTGAATCATCCATCTTTGTCTGAGGTTACAAACTACTTTTTAAAATACAAAAATGTGAGCTCATCAGTTATCTTATAGGTATCGGCCATGAGAAGGAGGTAATTATCGGTATCGGTTGAAAAATAATACACACTGTGCATCCCCACCAGATACATGGCAACTTTACCCCTGTAGTGTCGTCTTTCTTCTTCCTAACTATTGAAGTTTGTTGGCTGTTGTTTGACTGAAATGTTCAATGCATTTCTTTAAAATTACAAAGCGCAGCATGGTTTTAGTGTTTTAATGACCAAAATGTTGTACTGTGAATCCAGTCCAGAAGTCCATCATTTACCACACTGTCTTCTGTATTTACTTTGTTTACATTGGTTTGCTCAATAAAAAAGACGCACTACATTGGCCTGTGGGCAGTAGCATGTCTCTTTGGCTATAAATGCAAACACAGCATTGTCAGGCGAACTAAAACAAGACTTGGCTAGTGATACCCAGGCTGTAGTGCCTCCTCCTGGTCCTGCATATTTTTCATCTCTCCCTGCTCTGCTTTACACCTGATAAGAGCTCAGTTAACTAAACACCTGATCCAAGTAATTAGGTGTGGACAGAGCATGGAAAAATGGAAAACAGTACTGGGACTCTTAAGGGCCAAGAGTGGGCACATCTGCATGGGGTTTTGATGAGGACTTTAAATCGGCTACTTTTTAATTGATTTGAAACACTCTGAGTGAAGTGAAATAGGAAACCTATACTAGAAAATTCTTCTACAGGAAATTGAGTATGATTTCTTTTAATATTTCCCTTTCAGCCAAAAGGATCTGGAGAACCTGAAGGCAGAGGTGCAGAGGCGGCAGCAGCTGCAGGAGCTGGGAAAGGGAGAAGACCCCGCTAAAGACAGTCCACTGGAGCTAGAGGACAGAATTCCCATTGATTAATGTCTAAAAAACCTAAAACACAGCTCCTTTCTGCTATGGGGAAGGGGGTGGAGGGAGAGAGGAGAGAGGCCGTGATGCAACAGCCATGTCGCTGAGCCTGTGGACCTGAGAACCGAGCAATCAGCATTGAAATAAACAGGGGGAGGGGGGATGTGTCAGGCCAGTCCAGAGAACAAACGGTGTGAACTGTAGGACATAAGTATATAGAGCGCGAGTGTTTCCTACAAGAAGGGAGGGAGGAGAAAGTACAAACAACATAAAATCAATGTAACGTGCAATCTGAAAAAATCCTCAGCCCAAGAACGTGGTGAAGGCGTTAGCTGCTTAGAAGTATGATTGCATTTGAATGAGTGGCTGCAGGGTGGGGAGAGAGGGGGGAGGGGGGCGGGAGACGGAGACCAAGGATCTTCATGACATTGTATCCCAGAGCCTTATCCACTGTACCATATTCTCCCAGTAGTGCTTCTGCTCAGCTCAAACGTCCAAACAGCACTGTTGGCCCAGGACCATACTTTGCCCTGCCATTCCCTAAAGAGCCTCGAAGACCCCTGGGCATGTAGCCACCCCCCACCCCCCCAATGGTGCTCTAAATAATAACGCACCTACCCTGTCCTAGAACTCAGGGGTACTTTCTACTGTGCACTAAGAGCAGAATATAGGCACTAAATTTGACATTTTCCAAGTGGGGCTTCAGAATGTAACTTCCCTTCTTGGTGGCTTCTTTGAGCCACTTCGCAGCAGTCACCCATCATCCTTCCACGTCCCCCGAGGTTAATTAATGTAATCGTCCTATCATGTGTATGTATGACATCCCAGGTGGGTGCCTGCTGTGTCCTATGGTCCCTGTTTCTCCAAGCAAGCAAACATACAGTGACACATTATTGAGCTTTGGAACTACCTTGATTTCATTTGCTGGATTTTTTTTTTTTTTTTTTAGTAAATAAAATGGATTTTGTAAAAGTGCACAGGAGAATTAAGAAGGTATTTTAGGCCTGTTGATCATCAATTAATTTAAGCCATGTCTGTTTTATAGAAAAATGTATAGAAGTGGAAAAAAGATGTATAAATCTCTACTGGATTTAGACAGGTACTTGATTGATGTTAATGGGGAAAATGCAGGTTTGAAACGTCCACATTACGCAGCTAGTATATATATATCTATATATATATATATAGATATATAGATATATATATATATATACTAGCTGTGTGCAATCCTCTATTTTTACACATTGAAAGAATATGTGCATGTATGTGTGACTGTGCATCTTTGTGTCAGACAATTTATTGGCCATGGCTGTTGCTGCTTTTGCTGCTGCATAGTTTGAATAGAGGCGAAGCGAACATCGGCTTTCCAAATGTTTTATTTTTCTACTCATAGTAATCCTGTTGGATGGCTAATGCCTCTTTTCTTAGAACAGTCATGGCCACCAATGTTGTAAATCTGTTCAGGTGTGAGTTGGTACTGAAATGAACCTCTTCTCACCGCGGAACAGGTGCTCAACATTGGCCGTAATGACTGATTTATTGTTGCTGGGTATGTTTGTTTTTTTTGTTTTTTCCTTCCTTTCCTTTTTCCACTGTTGGGTCATCTTTTCATATAAACAAAAGCCAGCCAGGAATGTCTGTTCATTGAGCAGTGTTTTCTGCACTTTCTCGTGCTGTTTGGATGCATGATCATGTTCACAGCACAACCAAAAGTGGACAAAAGAAGGGCTGCCTCAATGTGATGTACCAAAAAAAACAAACAACTGATAAAAGGCTTGTTTGCGCTTGTATACATGCAATGTATCCCTCCCATGGCAATTTGTTACTCAATTGTTGCCGTGTCTAAATGTATGTGATTAAAAGCAATAGAGAGATGGTGCTGGAACTGATTGTTTTTCGAAAATGCAGTTTTTACTCGGCACAAGACGTGCAAGATGGACTAATTACTTAACTGGATTAATTACCTGAAAATAAGAGCTGTGTGTGTGTATATATATATATATATATATATATAGCAAATGTCAAGCTCTTTCGACTGAGTGAACCAGTTATTGCAGTGGGTTTTCCTGATTGTGCTCCTAAAACATGTCATAACATCAACAGCAGAGCATGGTGTGTATTGTGCCTATTATTTATGCTTCTGAATGGAGCCAGGGTGATGATAGCTCATAACTTTGCAATTTATAAAGGTGAAATATGCTTTATGTTGTTTTCTGGGTTTCTTGTATCTTTTTTTCAGTTTATTATATTGCTCAACAGTAATACCTACAGTGTCCATAAGGTGGCACACTAACATCTGCCTCGTTGTGAAGGACATGCATTGACCTAAATGACAAGCTGCTGCAGTGCAAGTGCACACAAACATATGCTTCAGTTGGTTTAAGACAAATTCAAATGAGGGAAATGTATTTTTTTCTTTTTAAAAAAAATGGAATTTTAGTCCTAGGGCCCCAAAAATACAAAGACCTGTTGAACATGTTCTGAATTTGTTGAAATCCCAACAGCAGTACGTCTATTGTTTGGGTATTTTAAAAGTTTATGATCTAGAATAAACTCATTAAGTCTCATCACTATTTGTCTGCAAAGATACTCTCTGTTGCTTTTTTTAACACTGTGCTTCCATTTAGTTGGAGGCACTCCCACTAGAGTTCAGTGGAACATGTTTTAATAGTTAAGCTGTTAAAAAGCTGTTTCATTGGACATTTGCATCACACGTGGAAAAAAAACAAAACGTGGTGTAATACAAAGCTAAAATGTATTGTCACACATAAATGCAAAGTGTGGAAATTACATATAAATACAGATGATAAAGATTAAATTTTCATTTAATTTTCAAAACTATTGATCATGTTTAAAATACCTACTAAAGGCCCTTGTAAGAAGGAGTCTAATATCCACCCCCAAATATTGCCCACTAGTCATGTTGCATTTACTGTGTCTGCGTGTTGCCTGAAATGCTGATTGTCTGAGGGGTTTTGTGTTATATTAGCTGATGAAATTACTTCTGCACAAGGGCTTCTTTGGCCTAGTGTTTGAGTCCACTTTCCCTGACGATGTGTGGTATTTGTGTGTTTTTCTTTACAAGTTAACGATCTGATTATATTTTGGTCTTGAGTATGCCTTTTTTTTCTTTTTCTTTTCTTTTTTTTTACTTTAAAATTAATAAAATATAACTAGTTAAAAGTTTTGTTTGGGCTTTTGATAACTCATACAAGTATTGAGATATTTTACTTAAGCCAAAATGAAAATGATTACATCACTTTGTTAAAGTAAGAGTACAAAGTATTAGCATATTTTTGTGTTATTGATGCATTCATGTATAAATCTAGTTTTTTTTATGGCTGAGATGGAGCTATTTTAGCTACTTAATACAATGAACTGTTGCATACTAGTGTAATATATAAACATCTATAAAAATGTCATGTTTTATATGGAAAGTAAGAATACGCAACGTAGCTATAGCAGTCAGATAAATGAAGGGGAATAAAAAGTCTAATTTATGAAGTGTAGTGGAGTAGAAGTTTTAAGTATCATAAAATGGGAATGATCTAATAATGGCGTGTCTCATACAGCATTTAAAATTATCGTAGGCCTTTTTAAGTTAATTTCTGGAGTTGAAAATATACGGAGAAGGCATGTAAGAGTTAATAGTTAAACGTATAAAACAACCATACCCCCCCCCCCCCAGTGATGTCAAGGGCGTGCGCGCTCCCGTCACACCGTGTTCGCGAGCTCTTTGCGCGCGCCCGACTGAAGGCGAATGCGGTAGCCTACGAAAAAACAAGCAGGCAGTGCAAGAGAGGCAAGACGAGCACAGTTTACCTCCACATCACAAGATCATATTCAGGAGCGGAAATTTCACGCCCTGTCGGTTCGTGTTACCGTTGGAGACGGCTGAGAATATTCACCGGCAGAAACAATAGGGTGAGTTCAGTTAGTTTTCAACTGTAATGCCTGGGTCAGGGTCGAAGGAATCTAGCGTTAGGTGGGGAAAATGACGATGTGGCTGTAATTTTTGCACCTCCTTTTTATGTCTCAAAATGGCGGATAGGCCGCTTGGACTGGAGCAGCAGGTACCTTGTCAGCGGAGTTTATCCTTGTGTCCAGATAAACAATCTTATGCACTGATTTGTCTGCCAACATTAGCTACGTGTGTAAGTTAATTGTAGCTAACTGAGCTTGAATGCTCATAATGTGCTGAGTAGTTTTAATCGGATTGAACGTACGAGCTAACTTTCTGACTGCATCGCCGGGAAGCTAACTTGGCTAACTTTAACTTTAGCTAACGATAACTGGGCATAGATCACGTTAAGCTACCGACTGGCACCACCGTTAGGTCGGCCAACATCGCCGGCGACCATAGTCAAGAAAACTGTCAGTGTGTGGGGTATGGAAAGGCCAATTACAGCCCATTCCCAGTTGGTAATAACCAGTAACGCTAACTGTTAAATAGCATAGTTTGAAGAAGCGTTAGTGCAACAAAATCAAATGTAGCTCATAACGACGTTAAAGCTTTTAAACTTTAACTGTTTACTCAGCTAGTTTGATCATTTAATTGCTATCGTGTGGATATTTTGTTATTGATTGGCGCAGTTTGACGTTATTGTTCTAACCAATGTTGGCGTTTGGAAAAGGCGTAAGTGGGTATTTGCCATCTGTTTTGTTGTGTATATTAGTTAAGCATATATTATTTCAATTGCACACCAGACAACCATGTTGCAACTTTCTTACATGACATGCTCCTGAATGTATTGCTGTTTGTCGCTATCATTCTGGGGGCTGCTGCCATGCTCAGCTGAAGCTCTCATCTCTACGACTTCATGCGGTTTGTTGGCACAGTGCTGGAAAATCAGGGTGGAGCACGTCGTGGGCGATGAGTTTGTATGTATTGCCTCTACTCAGCACTGAAGTCTCTGCCTTATTTTTACGTTTTCCCTCCAGTTGTGTGGACGTTATGATTGAGTGATCCAGATCCTTGTAGGGAAATTGTGGACGGAGGGCTTACACTGGGATAAATGCAAATAATCGCTATGGTGCCTCACAAGGTTGTGCACTGAATCCGACCAGCCAGCCTCCCTCGTCATTTTGAACAACCTTGCCGTGATATCGGAAATAAAGCACTGGTTAATGCCAGGATCCTTGGCTGATTTACTTATCCAAACCAGGCCTGTAAGGACCGCGGTGCAGCTGTTCAACTGGAGTTATGGGATATTGATGAAATTGTTTATTAACAGTGTTCAGCTCCAAAAAGAAACATTGTGCTCTCCTCTCAGGTAAGAGTATTGGTGTGATTTAGACTCAAATGCGTCCAATTTGACAAGAAATGTGATCATTATTTCTACGTTTAGGTTTTTGACAGCTATAAACCTCTTGTGAAAGGAGCAACATATCCCAAAAACAAATTTGCCACTTAATTGAAACCTCATGCAAACCTAATGGAGGATTGATTATTAAAAATCATAAATGATGAATTTGAGCAACACCTTGGAGGTTGTTTTTTTTTTTTAATGAAAATGCTATATAGTTTGACTCTATAATGAACTTCTGTAGCTCCGTCAAACATGTTAGAAAAGCCAGATTTACAGACTGACCGAATTGAAATTGCTTAAAGTATAAACTACAGTGCACAGCACATGCTGACACAGGGTCAAATTTTGTGTTGCTAGACCCATCTTCTGTGTTTGAGCTTATATGTGAACAGCAGCTCTCTTTTTGGCTAAAATACAGCTTCATTTCTATAATAGTACCTGCAGAAGCCAGCGGATGTAATCACTTTTCCTTGAATGTGTTCTTAGTCAGTCCTGAGTTTATATCAAAAGTTGATTTGAATAAGTGCATCCCGGTAGCCGGGCTTTATTCAGTGCTGTCAGCAGCAGAAACACAGCAACACCAATTGTACAAGCTTCAGCCATTACAAGTGCTACTCTGCTGGCACTTGTTGCCTGGGCAAAAACAGAAGAGTACAGATCTTGTAAACCATTCCCCTCTAATCATCTGTAGTGAAAGTAAGATGAGAGTATTGCCTGAAAGGAGCACAATGTACAGTTTTGTCAGAGGTCCTCCTCGTGATTTTGTGTCAACATACAATGATGAGAGAAAGAAGTTGTTTGTCTTTGTGATTATGGCAAGCTGAAGGTCAGTTACCCAAATTGCTCTGTTTCTCTGCGATGACAGTAGCTCAGAGGTTTCCCCTCCACACTGGCTGTCCACCAGCTAGCTGACTGGTCATTACTGACTTGCTGCCAGCAGTAACTGCCTGTCAACCACTTTGACACACAGTTTGGACTGCTAGTTTTTGTAAATTGTGCCCAGATGTCTTACAATGTTGGCATGGAGCTAACGGTACGGCTAACAAGCTCTAGAGGCTATTGGATATAATTTTAACAACCAGTTATGTTGGTTGCTGGAGTAGCTTGGAGAATTGAAAGGTTTAATTTGAACATGTTTAATACTGGCCAGTTTGGCAACAGCAACTGAAGGACTCGGCATACATCTCCAGTCTAGGTTTAGAGCTATCATAATTTCATCCAGTAACATGTTGGCATTAAGTGAATACCCTGGAGAGATTCACATCTGCCAGATTTGAACAATCATCTTAAGGCTGCCAAGTGGAAGATTGTCTGTATTGTACAATTAATTCAAAATAAATAAAGGAGGCTAACTAGTGTGTGTGCATGTTGGCTCAGGCACGTGAGTGATTTGTTGTTTCTGTGAGCTTCATGCCAGTCTCGTGTGTGTGTGTGTGTGTGTGTGTGTGTGTGTGTGTGTGTGTGTGTGTGTGTGTGTGTGTGTGTGTGTGTGTGTGGTCTCTTCAGTGGATGTGGGCTCTGATCTACTAATCAGGCCTCATCCATCAGGTAACACAATTGTGTGGAAAAAATGCCTGCTAATTTGATTTGCATCACACACTTGTCAGTATGAGAGATGAGTAGTTTTTCCCTTTAGTGACTATAGTGTTTTTAAATGGATGGAGGAACAGCCAAGACTGGTGAAACTGAGTTTTGGTCTCCTACAGAGTATATCCTTACATCTGGTGCTGTGTGGTATTAATAGACCCTCCTTTTATTAGCCACCAAAGGAAGATGTTACTAGGTGTGTAATTTAATAAGGCACGCTGATTGTTACCAACCCACTCAACTGACAAGGCACCTTGTGGGTCATAACGGTTGCAGATGGAAAGCTGAGCCAGATGTTCACTCAGTTTCATTATCAGTTAGTGATGAAGCTTTCTGGATGATTTATGTCCAAGTGCTTTACCAAGAACAAACATTCACAGAATCTGGAGATGATTTACCGAATAATCAGCCTTTCAGTAAGTTCTCCCATTTCAGATACCTTTAATTACTTTTTTAAAAAAAAGAATCTGGACAATTAGTGATGATCTGGCTTCTACACAGGCTAACGACAGAGCTGCACATAATTTATTGCTTGACATGATAAATTAGCCATGTTTCTCCAGCTGATGCAGCACAGTGATGCACTGATGGCATGTACATACTGTATGGTTCATCTGATGAATACATATTATGCCACACAGTTAGCTTAATCAAAATTTGAATTTGCAGCCAAATGATAAAACTACCAAAGAAACTGGTAATTGCATTGCTAGCATGTTGACTAAGTTAAGGGCTATTTTTCCCCCAATTATGATTATGAAACATATACAAGTCCTGAAAAGTGCTAAATCATCAGTGGAATAGAAAAATATTAATCACAGAAGAATGAATCTGAAGCAACTACTGCACAACAATAGGAATTTCCTAGCCCTAATTTGAAATAATGTGCCAGTCACTGCAGATAAGACTTTTTTTCCTCCCTGTGACCTGGAGTGTTTGTTTGCTTTCAACACACAGACAACACTTGATGTCTACATTTGATAAATAAGTTTCCTAAAATACATAATCAGCCTTTGCCATAACATTCATTCATATTTCAGCAATCTTGCTTTTTTGCATTCCATATTTCACTTGGTCAGTAGTGCTCCATGTGGCTTGTAAAGGCAATTGGTGATGTTACTCTAACATTACCAGGACACAGGTGATACAAAGGTGAAGTCATTAGCAGAGAATGAAGTTCCTCCAGATTCCAGCTGTTTGAGATGATTGCTTTTGAAAGTGGACTATGACATGACACCAGCAGAAAAAAACTGTGAATCAGAGGCATTCTTAGCATTGCTGTGATGGTTTGTTTTTTGATAAGCCACAGAGACACAACTTCATACCAGCAGTTAAAGGCATCTTCAGACTCTGGTGTTGTTATGTTCCTCCTCTTGCAATGCATACCACAGGGGCATGTGACTTTGTTCAGACATTGAAGTGGTGGTTTAAAAAAATGTTTTACACGTACCTTGTCTGTCACACTTGGCAGGTGGAGTAAGGCAAAATGTTGAATATGTACTTCTGTCCGATATGTTCTATTTTTACCAGTGGCATTACGAGTGGCATATTACAGAAACGTCCCATCTTAAGTGTCAAGTTAAAGTAGAAAGAGTCTAAGATGGGCTGGACAATATGGCAAAAAATATTACAAATGAGGGATAAATGTACATTAGCCAATCTTATGAACTTATAGTTACTGTTAGTTTTTACATTTATTCCTGCTGACCCCATTTACTGCAATCAATTAACAATTTTCATTTTTGGAGTTCTGCATTATTTTCTCTTATGTATTTTAATTGTTCTGTTTTATTAAACTCGATATATAAAATAATCAGTACATGCTGCCCAAGGGCACATTACTGTTTTCTAAAAATAAATAGGAATTTGTTTAGTTAGCTGGTTTAATTTGAATGTTTTGACTGAAATTTTCTTTTTAGTGGTGCGCATTTTAGTCTAGTCCATGTGCTTGACTGTATAAAAAACAGATGTGCAGTGTGCACAGACAGTGATACATCGGGTGTGGTTCATTACAGTTTTGACTTAGTACTTAGTTGTTGCATTCTGAAACAGACAGAGTAGAGTATGTTTCTCATTATTTATTAAAATGGCATTTTAATAACAGATGACCCGTTACGTCTCATCAGGAAATTAAATGACATCTCGTAGAGCTTTCAGCACCATTACTCTAAGAGACCCTTTATTGTGCAGTTCCTCCTGCTACACAAAGACCAGAGAATCAATAGGACGAAGACACATAAGCATTATTAACCGTCAGTGGGCAGATTTATAAATGCATCATGGCTATAGCTCATTCTCCCTTCCAACAAGACACGACCACTTTTTGTGCTGAGCCAATTAGCCTGATTACGTGATTGTGCAAACATTTTGCTCAATACTGAAGCCACAAATGAGATTTGCAGAGAGGGGAGTCTAACACATTAATGGATACACACAGCGATGACGGCTGCCAACAGCACAGAGGGAAGTATCAATATATAGTAGATGACCTCGTTTCACATGCTACAGCGGTTGTACAGGTTGATGTGGAAAGCACATGCCTTTAATGGATGTTTTGTGTGTGTGGAGTTTTAGTAAGAGCCGTTTTTAGCTTCAGTGCCATCTCGATATTGTGTTGTTGGACTGCTGTGACCCGGAACCATGGCAGAGTTGTTGGGCAATGGCCAGAAACCCCCATGTGCGCTGTAATCCACACACAGCCAGAGGTAAGCAGACATTTGGACTGCTTTCAGGTGGTGACATCAGGGTCCAGAGGTTAGCTGTTAGCTGTTGGCTACATTTGGTTGTTTTCTGTTGAACAGTTTTTCTCCAATGTCAGACTGTCTAAAAACACCAGAGGAAGGAAAATTCACACATTACTCATTTCAGCTGATGATGCAGGAGTGACATTACCACAAAGGAAAATTTCTCCTTTTCACTCCGACTTTTGTTTACAGAAAAAGAACAGCAGCTTACGGACCTACTATATTCAAAACATGAAGTCTGCAGATGTAAGATTGACCAACCTTGTAAAGTGAAACTGTGGAGTATGTTTACTCCAGACGCATCACTGTTTCCTTCACTGCTCCTTTGTATGCAGCAAATTTCATGTCTAATACACATTGTCTCCTGTGTATGGTTCTGTATATCTTGTTGTTGTTTGTCTGTTTGTTGCAGCTCTCTAGAAGGAGATAACTTGGCTTTGTTTGTACCATTGTTTACTGGCCTGGCAAAGATTTAGTAGACTAAGAGACTTATTGTAGCTCACAGTTAGCATTCTAGTAGGAATCTGCTTGAGGGAATTGCTTTAGATAGTGTAAAATAGCATCACATTTTGTCACTATTTATTGTTCCTCACATCAATATACCATTCTTAATATTACATACATTTTCACACTAACACTAATACATGTTTTGCTGACACAAACAATCATAGTGATTTCATTGTGCCATCAGCCAGGCCAGCCAGCTCATGAGGAGGTATCATAATGAGACGTTGGGGATCGTTGAATTTGACGAGAACACTGCCGCTACTCGAGCCCGCTCTGCTGTGTCCTGTTATTCTTTTCTGTTGGCAACTTGGGAGTACGTTGCTCGGAGAATGTGGGTCAGCACTTGTATGTTAACGGAGAAAGGAATTTGCTGCAAGACCAGACCAGAGCTCTCAGACTAGACTGGGGACACGACAGATTATAAAGGTAGATGGGAGAGGATCTGAAATGCAAATGAAGGAGTGGATAATGGAAAAGAGGTGGTTTCTGTGAAATTTTTGATTAATGGCTTTATGCTAGGGATTCTAGTACTCTAGTTAGGTACAATTTTTAAGTACTTGTACTTAACTTGAGCATTTAAATTTTGTGCTGCTTTATACTTGATGCAAATATTGTACTTTTTTACTCTACTAGATTTATTTGATAACTTAAGTGTCACTAGTTACTTTGCCGATTCAGTGTGGGCTATTACTGTGCTATTGCTATTGCTATTGTGCTATTAATGTGTAACCAATCAGTGTTGTGAGTGGTACAGAGAGAGGATGCTGCATGATACTGATAATTGGAAAAAAGCTGAATATCAGTTTTTATGCTGTTTTTAAGCTTTGCTATTGGAGGCAAACTCTGTGTGTGTAATAACTGTGTACTTATGTTGTGGTTCTGTTGTTTTTTCCATTGTTGATAGACACTTCATCCATTTAATCTGTGTATAAACTGATGCTGACATTGATGCAGTACTTCTCTGGCCTGAACATTTTCATCCCCACCCACTCTTCATGTTATCTGTCATGCATACCTAATGTTGACTTTCCCTCTCTCTCCTTTCTAGATGCATTGTAGACTTGGCTGGTGACTGGTCTGCAGGCTCTCCACTTCTCTTGTCCCTGGAGTCAGGCAGTTGGGGGGGCAGATTTCCTGCGTTCCCCTTCTCTCAGTCTGAGTCTTTTTGTCAGGACAAAACCCAACTGCCCGCCATTGGAGTACACAGCTCGTCCTCACCCGCGTTGCTTGGATCAGCACAGCTCATCTCCTTACTGAGGAGAGCGCAGCAGCTGCACAAGATTCACCTTCTACCAACTGATCCCTCCCAGCCCACACTGCCCCGTCACCATGGTGCTGTCACAACGGCAACGAGATGAACTGTAAGTTGCACAACACGCCTTTCATAACGTGGCTTAGATATGAAGATGTCTGATTTAAAATGTGCGAATTTATACACCGTGGTTAAAATGTTTCACACCTGTTGTTGCATTGTGGGATGAAACATGTTTTATTTCACCTTCATACTAGAGTTACTTTCATATACTCACTAACACTCACACTTGCACTGTTGTCCAGTACAACCACATTCTTTTAATGTTACTGTGTTACTGTGTGTTACTGTAACTTTGAAGGAATGAACATGCTTTTCTTAAGGCACTTTGAAGTTGTTTTTTTCCAGAGAGGAAATGGCAATATTCATTTCAGCGCTGCAACTAAGGATTATTTTTGTTATCAGTGCTGTTGAGTATTTTCTGGATTAATCAAATAATCATTTTTATCAAATGTCAGATAATCAGTAATCACAATGGGCCTCTGGGGGGCTTTGGGTGTGCCTTTGACTACGTGCAACAATAAGCATGGTCAGGCCGCATACAGGGGTTGGGCAATATAGCTGAAAAATGTATCACAATAAAGGTTTCATTTCAGGTGGTATTAATAATTATTGGTATTTTTTTTAATGACCTACTTCTAATAAAGACCAAGGGGAAAAAAACATTGGATTTAACCACCTTACTTTGAACTTTCTTTTGACATTTTAGTTTTATGATTAAAAAGTTTAAGAGTGTAAGGACTTGCAAATTTGCTGTCTATTTGTCTTCATTGTGCATTACTAATTTACTTTACTTTTACTTTATTACTGCTACTAATACCCAAGAAAAACTGTATGTGGATGATTATGAAACTACTCAAAGCCACCGCTACTCACCAATAGCTAAATGCAAGTGGTAGCCAAAACATTGCAGCCAAGTCCAGAAGTTAAGTGGAGTCACTTTCACTATTTTGCCCCAAACCAAAAAAACTACCAAACTGATAAGGGAAGCGAACAATATGCAACAAATGTCCCCAGCCAGACATGAATTGCTGCTTTATTTCTGTCTTCTACTTGCTGTCAATTTTGCTAATACGTTGTGGCAGCCCATTCTGACTCTAATGTAATGTAAGGGTTAAATGAGCTAAAGCTTAATCAGATGATTTTTGAAGCTGCCCAGTGAACCTAATAGCGTGCCATTTACAGTATTTAAGAGGTCTATAAATAGCTTAAAGTGGGCCTGTTCGGTGAGCTCTATTTGTACACCTGTGCCCAAGCAAAAAGAGACTCTCGAAGCAACAACACCTGCTGTAATTGTCCTTTTTATGGCTGTATAGTGTTTGCTTCCTGGCAAAAATGGCTATTGATTACTGTAATCCGTTTAAATGGATTTAAATAAATGTTTTTATTTTTTATACCTGTTCCCCCACAATAAGAATGAGGTCGTCCAGCACAAATATATTGATTCTCCATCTACAATACCTACCCCTGAAAATGTTTAGTATTCACAATTTGCCTTATGTGCCCTTTGCTCCTAAAATAAAGGCAATCGAAAGCAGGGCTTTATTGTGCGAAGCTTCATACACTTGGTAAGTGCTCAAAGGGATCCCTTTGGGAAACCATGTGCCCAAGATGTCTGAAATCTGCCTACAAATAGGCACAGGCACAGAAGTGGCATACAGACAAAGAAATACCCGACAATGTGCTGTGTAGTATATATTGAGTGATAATGGGGGAGCTGTAGTTTTGCACTGATGAGTCTGTGGGCTTGGTAATTAACCCCTGAGGCGGGGGATAAAAAGTTAAGGCAGCTTGATTTGAGATGCAAGGTCATGAGAAGGGGATGAGCTGATCCTTTGGAGCTTTATTCCTTAAGAATTCCTCTCCACTTAAGAAGTATTTTAAAATGACATATTTTAAAGAAGATGTGGGAGAGGTATTTGCAACTAACTTGACATGATATTGCTGTTGATTGTCATCCCCTCCCCCGTCTTGCACTGTCATTGAGAAATGCACCAGCATTCATATGACAAGTCTCTTAACATTCTCAACTATGTTTCTGTGTTTTTAGATTAGAACTGGGAGGAGTCTGTTGGTATGGAGAGAGCTATTGGAATGCTAATCTTTCAAGCTATTTGCTATTCAGAGGAAGCTGCCAGGGACCCCCCTACCCTCTTTTCTCCTCTGTTGAACAAGTCTCTGGCCCCATAGCTTGCAGGAAACTGTAGGACACACAACTTGAGTCACATTCAAGCATCCGTCGAATTCTTCACGCTGGGGATGTTGCTTGGTTTAGTTGGTGCTCTCATTGAGTTTGTTAGCTGTAAAGTGACCCTAAGATCTTATTTCCTAACTGTAAGCCTCTTTTTGGGAAGACTGCTTGAAACCTCAATTTTTGAATCGGGCAATATAGCAGAGGGGGTTATGGGAATGATGACCAGTTGACTGTCTTGCTATTCATGCAAATTTTTCATTGGGCCCCCTCCTTTCTTTGTGACAGCCTTGTTTACCATCAGGCAACAAACAAATGGATTTTGTTCCCCCTGCATTCAGGCCTCTTCAATTTTTTTAAGCTCAACTGTCATAAGCGATCAAATAACTGCAGGGAAGTCTACACTAACTTTGCTGTGTGTACTACCAGAGTGTTTTTGGCAATTTTACATAAAATAATAAGAATTAAAACAAAGGAAGACTTGTTGATTTTGTCTTTCCATTTACTTTGACCTGTTCTTTGACACTGTCCAGAAAGACGGAAAATCAGTTTTATTACGCCAGGGTAGAACAACATATTCTAAAAAGAGAAATAATCTTTGTTCTCTAAACTGTTTCTACTTTGTCAGCACTGCAGTCAGATGCTGTGATTGCGCATCATCTTCACAACAACTCTATTTTTATGAGCATGGCCAATGAAAAGCACATTTGTGTTTCTTTACAGGGTCAGGGGACTTGTACCCTCTGGCGGGCAGTTAAAATAGATGGAGAACACAAACGATCTGCTCCCCTGAAAGACCTGGAGGCACCCATGTGCAAATAGGCCTTTGCTTTTGAACTCTCTGTCCCTCAGCTTTCTCCATGTCTTAAGCTACAAGATGGTTCATGTGATTTTTGTTCTTTTTCTGTCTCTCTCCCCCACGGCTGTAATTTTGGTGACATAACGGGTCAAATACCAAGACTTGTGCCATTCAGAAGACATAAAATGGACATTACCAAGGTACAACAAGAAAAGTGCTTGAAGAGCACAGACCTAAAACTATTAGAATTATATCAGAATACGGTTTTGCCTAGCTGAAGCTCATCATCTTAGTTCCACAATTCATCATACCTTTTTGAAACCATGATTGCATTGTCAGTTTTAAGTGTCAGTGACCAAATTTGTGGATTGGAGGTCAAAGCTTATTCCCTTTTTATTAAATGGTCTGATTGCATTGATTTTTCGCGAGTTGGTTCCAGAGATGCAGTAATTCAAATGGTTGTCGTGAATCTGACTCAGGCCATCTATTTCAGTTGGAATTCTCCTCCCCTGCTACATGTTGCCGTTTTAGAAGGGCACTGTTGCCCCTGTAACAGAATAATAATGGGTTCAGCCAGATGTTTCTCCAGCACTAAAACCAAGTGTGGAGATCAGACTATGCAAGACTATGAATCTGGTAGCACTTAAGTGTTTTGGTGTGACGGGTGCCTTCAGAATGGGATTGCACACGCATATACTTAGTCTTGCATCTTCTTTTTCTGAGCCTCTCTATTAGTGCTCGGTGTACTGAACATGTCCTGCATCTGCAGGGGGTCTAACAGCAATACGGATCTGATTTTGCCTCAGGACTGACACATAGATGTTTTTGGCATGGTAACAGTCTCTGAGGTTTGGACCCATCATCCATTATCAATCATTTATTGCTGCCCCATATAAAAAGGACTTTGTTTTAGGTAGAGGACCAGTCTACCAGATGCAGAAACCAGAATCCAATGTGCATTTGAGTTTCCAATGGTTGCCTGGTCAGAGTGTCTGAATTCTGAATTGACTCATCCTGATTCATTGTCATGATGCAGCATTCACTGTCTTCAGGCATCTACAGTTATTATATGTGTTGTTAGTAATAGTCCACTCACTGGTTTTCTGACCACTTAATTTTCATGTCAACCAGACCTTTCCTTTTGGTGTTTGATCGCTACAACTCTACAATGAATGCAAATGTATTATCAGTCATTTGATAAGTCAGTCAAGTAAGGGATAATCAACGACTAGGTGTGCGTTAAACGGTTTCAAGGCACGACGTGGAGGCGAAGAACCACCCGACATGAAGCGACTGCTAACGGTTTCATGTAAGTGAATGGAAACTGCTAAAACGATTAGCGCCATACTCCAGGAGGTATAGTTAAATAAAAACACAGATTTTGGTGGTCTTACTTAGTTTGCTAGTGAGTCGATTACACAAGCTTTCTAACAAAGTATGGTCCATTTGATAGATTTGATAGTTTATTCCATACTTTGATATCGATATGTCGGATGGCGGAACTACGTGTGCGTTAAAGGGTTTTAACGCACACCTGCCGGCCAATCAGAATCGAGTATTTAACAGAAAATTAACCGGCAAACTATTTTGAGAACTGATTTGTTTTTACTAGCTTTTAAAATGTGAGCATGTACTGTTTTTTTGTCTCCTACATGATAGTAAATTAAATATCTTTAGGTTTTGGACTGTTGTCTGAATAAAAATTGTCTGAAACCAGCACCTTGGATAGTGGAAAATCATAAAAGGCACTTTTCTCTATTTACTGGCATTTTATTGACAAAACTAATAATCGATTTATTGAGAAAATAATCTGCATATTAATCGATAGTGAAAATAATCATCAGTTGGAGCTCTAGTTCGTTATAACCCCTGATCATGTTACATCACACTGGGGGAAAAACCTTCATCCAGTATGAAGGTAGTCCTTTTCCTTTGCAGCTCTGCCCAGATATTGAAAAGGAGTGTTTCCTCAGTATATATGGTTTAGTAACTTATTATCCCTTTACATGTATGTGACAGGAAACAGTGTCTTGTTTGACTAAGATTGATTTATGCACATCGTCATGGGATTTCAGAAAGTACACTTTGAAGCTCTGGCTTCAGTGCAACCAGCAAAGCACCATCAACACCATATGACAGAAAATATGCACATGCTACACACCCATCTTATAAAAAAAAGTCTGACTTTTATTTGTCTATTTTTGTGTGTAGACCAAACAGCATTTCAGCTCCATGCTGTTTTTTGATCTGAAACCATACTTCAAACATACAGCTTCTTCTTATGAAACATAGTTGTTGTGTTAGATCTGAATTCACTAAAAAGACAGTCCTGGGTTGGACCTTTCCTCTTCTCTAGATCCCAGTGACAGTGTTCCCTTTGAAGCTTTCTTCTGGCTTAAGGGTTGATCCCTACTGCAGTGCTTGGCTTTTCCCCTCTCACAACCGACCTGTTTCACAGTTGAAATTAACAGCATTATGATAATCAGCCCCCTAAAAGGCTGTCAGATGATTGAGAGCCGGAAATCAAGTAAAGGCTAGAAACCTTTTATTTATTTATTTATTTATATAGATATATAGTCTCTTTTGAAATATGTGGTGGAATAGTTGTCAGGTTAATCAAGGTATTGATTGCCTGCTGGTGACATGCTTTATGTCTTAGTAACCTGCGCCTGGGGCCACCTTCTCATCAGTCAAGCAAGAAAAATAGTAGATTGGTTACAGTTTTCATGGAAATCCAGCTGTAACAGGACTGTTATGCAATCCTGCCATATGACTTTTGTGCAGTGTTTCTGGTGAAGTTATCAGCTGTTCAGTACTCGGCTGTTAAGACGGAGGAATAAGATTAAATTTTCAGCCCCCTACGGCCCTGCTTTTTCTCTTTACACACCTTCTGCTTGGCTGAATATGTCTCTTGTGACTTTCACACACTGAACCTTTCAGCAGAAGTAGTTGTTGGTTTTCTGTAAACATTAATGTAGAGTTTGTTTACCCATGACATGACCATCCTGATATAATCCATGATTTACCTGATATAAGGTACCTGGTGTTTATCTTACTGTTAATGTTTGCTTGATTGAGCAGCCCTGACATAGTTCTTTCAGATATCAAGCTCCAAAAATACTTTGTAGAACATTAAAAATTTACTTTTATAAACCTTTATAAAAACCTTACTTTTTTTATCAACTCAAAACAAATGAGTGCCTAGGGACCTGCCAATTATATCAATTCTACTAAAGATTTTCTCACTCTTTAGATCTTGGAAGGGAGACTTGAAAGAATGTTCACTCATGAATCTGACATGATGGAAATATGGAAGATATCGGGGTAAAGCTGCATGTTTGATCGAAATAGCTTTCTTGGTGGTGTGTGGTGATGTAACCACTGCCTCTGCTGCTGTTTCTGCTGTCTAAGAGCAACAATCTTTGTAAGCTTTATGAAGCAGTCACCACCAGAAAATCTTCAGTCTTTTCACAAGTTGGTTGTACAGATGTTTTCAAAAAGGGGAAGTTGCATTTTATATATGTAAAGCAGGGCTGTCCAAAGTAGGGCCCGCAGCCTTCCATTTTGCCCACCAGATGTTTCTACCAAAAAAAAGAAAGGAAGTAAGAATTATACATTGCTATTTTATATTTTTGGAAGGTACAAATGTTCTGAATATGTTAGATTCCTAATTATTAAGATTAGGATTTGGCCCTCCTAGGAAATAATTTCAAAGGTCCCTCTACACCAAGGGTACCCAGAATGTAGACTTAAGCTTCTTCCTATTAAACATTTATCTGCAGTTTTGAAATATTGAACATTATGGCACTGGGCAACAGCTTGGCATGGCAAGTAAAATTCAACTCCCTCTCAGATTTATTAGAGCATTTAAATCCATCTGTAGCTGATGAGAGTGCTGCATGCAATGTGAAGGCTGTTGTTTATTTAACATTTCAGTGGATGGGAAGCCTAGTGTGTCTTTGACCCCTTTTTCACCTGGTATTAAAATCCGATCTGAGTGATCCGATCACAAGTGGACAGCTCTAAGTACAAGTCTGAATGCACCCAGGGACGCATTGGGATCCGATCACTCAGACCACATTCGGAGGTGGTCTAGGCCACATATGGCCACATTCTTATAGCAGTGTGTATAGTATGTGTCCCGGTCCACATTAAAGGACCGCCTACTCAACTAACGTCCTCTGCATGAGCGGAAATACTGATTCTGAAATTCTGAAATCGCGTAAGCTGGCTTTGTCCACGACGTCTGAAAATGTCCAAAAGCCCATAAAGATAAATTACGAGTGCATCGAACATCTTGGGCGATGTGGTCTACCTGGAACACGCCTGTATTGTTTCTTCTTCTTCTTCTTCTTCTTCTTCTTCTTCTTCTTCTTCTTCTTCTTCTTCTCTTATTTCCGTCAGACTAGGCA
>JBBPCS010000023.1:2378594-2396301 GCA_037974645.1 Hollardia meadi
AAGACATTAGCCTACATTAAATGCACGTCTCTTTCATTCCAAGCCCGTCAAATGAAATAACTTGAACAGTAAAAAAACGAAAAAACAATAGGCTGGTAAGTCCTAATTCCGCGTCTGTCAAGTCCTCATTTATTTGTGGCGTGGCTTCATTGAATGGAAGTGCTCCGCTGCTCATGCAAAGTTGAACTGAATGAAAGGAATGCACCGTGTTATATTGCACAGACTCAAAAACTATCAATGTCGCCCAGTATTTAGTATGATATTATGTGTGTGTGTGCGTGAGAGTGAGAGAGAGCGCTCCGTTTCTTTATTCCCAGTAGCGTAACTAAAACACGTTATTATCCAAAATGTATTTTTAACTTTTACTTAATGTTCTTCTTCTACAATAATTAAAGTGTTTAAATGTGTTAATTATTTTGTTGTTTGTTTGTTGTGGCCTACAGTTTATTGATGAAAATGTATTTTAAAATGCGTCTTTTTTTCGATCTGTAATGAAATAAAGCAATTGTAAAATGACTAACCCCCCTAAACTGAATTTTAAATAGTTATTTTGTCAAGTCTTACTTATTATTTTAAAACTAGATGACATTTAACAACTTAACTGCTTCAAGAAATGACATATTTGCGATTGTTGACGCTGTTGCCCCCGACGGTTCTAGGGGTATTGGAATGTTGGCGGTTCTAGTGTTAAGTTGTCTTGGCAACATATCTTATAGGTCACACAATATTAGGCTATTTAATTAATTAATTAAATAGGCATATTTCCCACCGGACATTTTGGCTGCTGATATTTTCATCTGCCGGACAACTACACGTGATACCAGCCAAAAGCCGGCATATGCCGGCTAACATAAACCCTGGGCGAACATCTTGGGCGATGTGGTCTACCTGGAACACGCCTGTACTGTTTTGATTTCTTCTTCTTCTTCTTCTTCTTCTTCTACTACTTCTACTTCTTCTTCTCTTACATGGATCATGGATCTCCTGCTTCTGCATGATTCTATCTTTTTTTCTCTGTTCATATGTAAGTGATGGTGGGATGTGCACTGACTCTCATTTCCCCCATGTCTACAGTACACCATGGGGAGTCATCCATTCCCATTATTTGCCCAGAGCAACAAGAGCTCATTATAGAAGCCAGTCAGATGTGTTCTTGATTTGTGTCAAATGGGCAGAAAGGTTTATGTGTGTGTATATAATAGAGCAGGAGGCTGTCTGTGTGTATTGTTACAGGCAGTTCTAAGTGTTAGACTGCATTAATGCATACCAAGCATTTTTTTATATAGCTGGAACTGTGATAACATAAAGTTTACATCTTTGTCTGACACATTTCCTGAACATGCTCATTTGTGTCTTTGTTTTAGAGTGTTGAATACAACTCCATTGCTCGCATTGTGTCTCATGGCCCTTTAACAACTATCTTGTCTGCTCGTCAGAAGAACTAATTACAGGTCCTCTTTGTCTGTTTCAGAAATCGAGCGATAGCCGATTATCTACGTTCCAATGGATATGAAGAGGCTTATTCCACTTTCAAGAAGGAGGCGGAATTAGATAACGTGAGTAGATTCAGGGTGGGCTCATGCATCCGCATAGCCAATCAGACCAATTTATACAAACAATATGCCTTGATTTCCACTTTATTTGTCATTTTAATCACCATATTCATGAGTGTGACCGGGAGCACCTGCACTCAATTATGCTGGTCTTTCTGATTAGGGGGTGTATGCTACACATCCTGCTAACTAATCTTGAGAAAAGCTTTTATTCATTTTAAATGTTTAACATATCACTGTGATATACTGCTTTTATTTTTACATTATTGGCTTTATGTTCTGCTGAAATGAGAAATTGTTGGGTTGTCTTATGGTTAAAACCTGTACCTGTACGATCTAATGCCACCCAATACACCCAATAAGGTTTTTACATTGTATCAGATAAAAAAAGTATAGGGATTGTAGCCCTTCACATTCATACTGCCCCACCCTCAGTGGACAAATATTTTAGGGAAGATGTAATAAATTAAGTTATATTTAATATTGCTACTGTGCAGTCAATAGCGATCTCTTCTATGCAGAACTCCATCAGGTCTACTTTTTCAATATAATCTTTAGTGCCTGATACACATGCTCAGTCTGATTGAGGTCAGGTGACTTGTTTGGCTGTTTGGCCATATAAAACTCTGTAGTTACCTTGTTTTCTAAGTTTTGCATCATTGTCCCATTGTCTTTAAAATAGAGAAAATCTACAGAAAATATTCTACGATCCTGTGGACACCTTCAATCACCCTCTAAGATGAAAGTCAGCACTTAAACCTCATAGTCCTTGTATTATTTCATTTATAATGTATTGTACTACAGAGTCAAAATGTGAATGAAAATGTGCTGTTGTCTGTACCCCTGGAACATCAAAGCATAGATGAGGAAACATGAAGAACTGATTGTGCTCCTAAAGTTGTATTCCTCCCAAGGTTTCTGGAGTCCAGTGCTCATGTTAAGTCTTCTTTCTTGTGATTTTTTTCTTATTCTAAGACATTTTTTCTCTTTTCCTCTGTCTCTCTGTAGCACTTCTTTTTTCACTTTGTGTTCACATGACACCCCACCCCCTTCTTCTCTGTGTCTTTATCCGCTCGTCTTCCAGACGTTTTCTCTGTAGAAGCCCTATGGAAGCAGACTGAATAATACATGAATGGCATGAAGGAATAGGTGCACCCTGTTGGGTATTAGCCCTCAGCCACACACACTCACCTTGGCAATACCATGCCAATGTGCCATTTTTAGCACCATTTCCCTGAAGACTTTCATTTTCAAGATATTTTTTAATGTCTGTTAAATGTGGTTAGATTTTATACAGTGAATGTAATGGGGTTTTTTTTTTTTTTTTACCTTGGCTCTATGCTGTGTGAGCCGGTGTGCACTAGCGGGTTTCCATAGTAGGAATAATTAATAGGGATCATGCTTTAGTTTTTCATTTGCCTCATAAAAGAAAATGTACATACCTGCATGGACACACACATGCATGGATAATACCCACTGTCAGGAGACTTGCAGGCTGCACTGAAGTCTAACACTGTGTGTATTTGTCTGTGTGTGTCTGTCTTTGTGTTGGTGTAACGGGCAGGGTGTCCAGGCAGATGGCAGATTAGATGATGGCAGACTTTCCCATACAGGTTTCCCTGCTCCCCCTCGATGTTTTCTTTTTCTCCTCCATTTCTCTGCAGTGCCTCAGTTCATGTCTTTGTCTTTTATACACCTCACATTTTTCTGAGGAGGCACATCTTGTCATTAGGAAGTGTTAAATACTGCCATTGTTGATGCCTGTGACTCTCCACACCTCTAGGATGTCCAAATTTGATCCCAGCCAAGGCTGAGGAGCTAGCTGTGAAATTGGAGTGCAACACTAATTTTCTCCCTCACTGACACTTGTGACTGTCTGTCAGTGTTGGTTTTTGATGCTTTGATAGTAAGAGCCTCAAGGCATCCTCATACACACAGTGACAACAAAAACTACTGAATTGTGTGAATAGATTAATACTAGCAAAACAAAGCTTTTGTTTTTTGTTGGTTTTTTATTTAATTTAAGAAGAAGAAAGAAGATGGTCCTCAACATTTTTAAAATGTTATAGTTGACTCATGATAGTATCTTCAAAAATTTACAACTCAAAGAGTTTGAAACCTTCAAATGAGCATTGCCTGATTTGAGTTTTTGGTTTCATTTAAAGCTGAAACATTTAGTTAATGGTTAAATATTTAAATTGTTTTTTCAAACATGTCAAAATCCCTCGTTTGAGCTTTTCAGAGATGAAGATTTACTGCTTTTCTTAAATATATTTGTATTTTAGATTTTAGATCGTTGTTGTTTTATATCTTAGGCTCTTGGAAATGAAAATGGGCATTGAACATTTTCTAATATTTCGTGGACCAAACTGTATCAGTGTATCCAGAAAATAATTGACAGGTTAACTGATTGTGAAAATAATCAATAATTGCATCCCCCGTTTTATTTGTTTTATACGACGCAACGGAAAGCATGCCACCACATTGTTTTGTTTTTTCTTGGCAGTAAGAAGCAGACTATGTGGCAAGTCTGTTATGTAAAGGTAGTGGCCAGCTTGTGGTATTAGCCTGCAGGTGGACTCAGGCTTCTGTCTGCCAGGACTGCCTCAAGTTAACTTCCACTGCTGCCTCTAGTACTGGGTGTGTGTCTGTAAGCTGCCTAAGCCTTTCTTGTCTGCAGGAGATTAGCTTGTGTGAGAAGGATTTGGACTAAGGTGTGTGTGTATGTGTGTGTTTTGTACAGTAGGTTGGTGTCTGGCAGTCAGTGTTGGCCTGTAAGGAGTGTGTAAATAATTCCCTGTTCTTTCTTACTATAGCCAAAGACCTCGGCATGTCTCCCACTGACCCCCCTCCCACAGGCCTCACTGATTATGCTGAGTCCACCACTTTGATTGGCTTTCTTTGCATGTTTGCTTGATATTTCCTGTCCCTCCTTTCTCCACAGAATGAAGAATTGGATAAGAAGTATGCCGGCCTTTTGGAAAAGAAATGGACCTCAGTCATCAGATTACAAAAGAAGGTTTGTGGGGCTTTTTCCTCCTCAAAGAATCCTTGTGGGCATTGTAGTCTTGTGAATGATTTGTAACAGTACTGTTTAAAAAGTAATAGAAAGCTTTGATTCAACTGTTAATATACTGTATAATAATCTGTTTAAAACACAGACTCCAGCAGCTTTTAAAACCTAAGTTTTATGAATCTATGTATTTCCTCCCTGTTGCAACTATCCGTGCCTATTTCCATATACTTTACTTTGTGCATCTACGCTGTTAACATCACCTGTCTGAACCTGCATGCTCCCGACAGGTGATGGAACTTGAATCCAAACTGAATGAAGCTAAGGAGGAGATCACCCTGGGTGGGCCTGTAACTCAGAAGCGTGACCCCAAAGAGTGGATCCCACGCCCACCAGAAAGGTACGCACTGAGTGGCCACCGCAGTCCAGTCACCCGCGTCATCTTCCACCCAGTCTTCAGTGTCATGGTGTCGGCTTCTGAGGACGCAACAATAAAGGTCAGTGCCGCTGGGTAACACACATAGCTTTTGCTCAGTATGTTGAATGGTGGTCCTCTCTCTTCCTCCCTATTATGACTCGTTGCTTCCACTGTCGTAGCGCTCCTTTCTTGACTCTGGATTACATATCTCTGTCTCCATTTATCCCTAGATTCCATATATAAACTCCATAGTCTGTCTCTGGGCTATTTTTACAGCAGCAGCCTTTCCTTGCCTCACTGCACAATGCCAAACTCTGCACTGTTTGTTCTGCATATTTTATTCATGAGACAATAAGAGACACATGTACATCTCCTCAGCTACACCCACACAGTAGGGATTCCTCGCTCCGTTTTGGCATCTTCTTCTTTTTCCAACCCCACCTGTCTCTCCCTCTGCAGCCCCGCCTCCCAGCATCCTGCCTCATTTATCTTCCACTTAAAGCATCAGCTACTCACTGTGACTACCCACCATCAGAGCCATCCATCCTCCAGGTGGAAATCAGCCCTGCTTTTTGCACCTCTTTTCTGGCTGCCACGTCTCTCAGTGGCCTGGCCTGACTCTCCTTATGTCTCACTTTTCTTTCTCCTCTTTTTAACTGAGAAGTAGACCTTATGCTGTTTGCTCTCAGTCACTGACTGAAAGGCTAACCAGCTTTCCACCTTATACCAGTGAGGCTGCCTAGCCTGATGATCTGACTGAATTTTGGTTCATTTCATTCATTTAGCCTGACATTGTGCTCATGTTAGCTTATTTCTTGTTGAGAAGAGGGGTGTTTTTATTTTTGTTTGCTCCAACTAGTCAGTAAATAAGAAGATTGATATCCCTTTCAAATAGAGGTTGCATTAGAATTTCTTGTTCGTCTATTATTACCCTTCAGTTTTCATTTTTTATGCCTTTGCGCTGGCGATAGCTGTGGCCGGATACATTATGTTTTCGGGTTGTAATTTTCACAAACAATTCAATCAAAAGTGGAAATGAAAGATTGGTGATAATTGGTGAAATGGTAGATTACATCTAAATAACATAACTGCAACACACAAGTCCATTTGTAAAGTTAATTTTAAAAAACCCCCAAATACCTCTCCACCTGTTCTCTTCCCACTTCATGCCAGTGTCAGCGCCAGATATGTATAACCGAAAGTGGAGGGGTGGCTTAACCCACTGTTTTTTAAAAAGAGGAGAGACTTAAGGTACCCAAAATGCTGAAAATTAGAAATTAAACTGTATATCTGTACGTGAATAACACACTGCATGTATCTGGTGAAATTTCCTGTATTTATTTTCATATGGCAAGATATATCACAGAAATAAAAGATATCGCAATGGCAGTTTGTTCCAATATCGTGCGGCCCTAGCCTGACAAGCTAGACAATCCAGCAGAGACTTGAGGAAGTTACTTGTCCAGGCCTGAAAAGAGTTTGAGTAATTACTTCTGTCGATTCTTAACAACCTGTACAGCTGCATGAATCTCATCCATGTGTGACATCATTTTTGTGGCTATTTGATGTAGCTTATGGATGTATGTAGCTAGCAAGCTATGTTGAAAGACAATGTTGACACTTTTAATCCTGCCCACAAAGTTGCTGTTAATGCGGTCCCTCATTTCTTTAAATTTGGCATTTTCTGGTCCTCATCCTCGCCCTCTTTTTTCCCTGTCCTCTCTCCTCTGCCAACATGGCAGGTCTCTTTGCATGACAACATGTTACCTTGAGGTCACCTCCAACCTTTTACAGTATGTAAATCAGCAGGTCCTGGGTGTAGTGCTGTGCTCACCAGAGGCTAGGTTAATTTAAACAAAGGCAAAGAGCTTGGGTGTCTTACTTATTTATTATAGTTGGATGTTGAATGAGAGAAGGTCAAAGCATTTCTCCTGAGAGAATGTGAACTTTTAATCATCATTAAGTCAGGCTAGTTTTTTAGTTTTCAACAGTGCCCCAGTGCCAGTAGGAATCATTGAGTTCAGCATTGAGTTACAGATAGTTAATGGATCATGTGTGTTAAACGTGTATGTAAATATTGTTGAAAATATTGTTTTATGTGTATAGATTGTTAAACATGGTATCTCTAAATCATTAACTACATTGATCTTCTCCAGGATAACCCCCACCCCCCCTGCATTTTGTATTTCACTGTTATCTGCACTGTATGTAGCTTCCTTTGGGGGTAGGGCAGAAGGACCAACGGGGGGGGGGGGAGGGGGGAGTCTCCTGTCACCGGCTGCCCAAAATCCCCCACCCCAAGAGGGGTAACCAAGGAGGGTTTACCCCTCCGTGAAAAACCTTCTGTCTGTTGAAAAGCCAGGGACGTAACAGCTTTCTCAGGCTAGAAAATCAGGATTACTCCTAATGACTCCATATTCTGTCTGCACTCCAACTGGCAGTGTCATACTCAACACAATGAACTATCTCTGTTTTTATCAGGCCTAACTGTAACCTCAATCAGCATCCTGACACATGCACAAATACATTTGCGCTACAGTAATTGTTTTTATCATTCTGCCACCATATATCTTATTGTTGGGCTGTTGTCTGAACAGCTTGGCTCTTTTCTCACCTTGTTTTGGCTGCTGGACTGTTGAGCTGAGACGTGAGGTTCCACGCAGCCACAGATATTGTAACATTTAAGGGCTTTGCTTGGGGTTGGAAAAGGTTTCAGTTTGAGATGAACAGCAAGTGTGTTTCCGAGTCATATACAAATATATTTGCTATGACTGTTAGTGCAATGTGTACGTTCTCTTATGTAGGTTTCTGTAAAGCAAATGTATGAATATTGTTCTCTTCCAGGTGTGGGACTATGAGACAGGAGACTTTGAACGCACACTGAAGGGCCACACAGATTCTGTGCAGGACATCTCTTTTGACCAGAATGGCAAACTGCTAGCATCCTGCTCTGCAGACATGACTATCAAGCTGTGGGATTTCCAAGGCTTTGAGTGCATCAGAACCATGCATGGTAAGAAGATAAAACTTTCTTTTACCACCTTTTGTTTTTCACAAGAAAGAAAAAGACCTGAGAGATGAGCATTGTCAGGAATTTCCAGGTATGCGTCACAGCTGCCACCGTTTGTTTTATCTATCTAAACATGCTCTGTTACGGTTTCCATGTCATTGTTGTATATGCAGCTTGTGACTGTACGCAGGGCTCAGGTGGTGCAGATGCTGTTCGTTATCACATTTAATGCTGCTGATGAGCCTCAATCTGCTCCAATTTACAGCACCCCGATTCATGACCAGCCCTGGCAAATGGACTGTTTTAGCCATATTGTCTCTCTTAGTATCCGCCAACTACTCCCCATCACAATATACTACTGCAGGCACTTGTATCCAGCTCTTCTTATAAAGTAATTATTTACAGTAATTGGAATTGGTTCAAGTTCTTTGAGGAGGCTATCTGCTGTCTTTCTTACTTATCTGAGAATCTACTACTACTACTACACTTCCTCTTTTACACCTTAATGATGGTAGCATAGTCTACATGTACCCTCCAGCTCTGCTGAATTTAAGAACCAGCATTTGATTTTTTTTTTTCCCTTGTTGTAATTGTGAGGCCCCCGTCAACCAACCAGCAGCAAACAATATGGAACCCCAGCATTTCTCATTTTGTTCTCCTCCCCATACGTCTGCTAGAATAAATAATAGAATAAAATTAATGTCAGACTGTGAACCAGACATGAACGAATATCCATGAAATAAATAAGCCTACTTGGTGCATAGAAAAAAAAGCGCATTCTTGGACTTATGCTGGAGTTGTAAATCCTGCATTTTGTGCAAGTAAGCAACAGATTTCACTGGTTGCCAATCTTTTTTTGATGTGTAAATGAGGATGTGAGCTCCTGGCACACTTCCTCAAACAGACGGCCTGCGTTCACACTGTGAAGAACAACATTTCAGTGCAGAGATGTTTAAAAAACGGCTATTAAACAGAGCCCACTGCTTAGTTTTCTTCCTATTTGTTTCTTCTCCATCCTTCATTTTACTACTGTCTGCATTCACTTTTAATTCATCTACTCAACCTTTCCTCCTCCTTTCATCCGCTCCTTTCATAAAAAAAAGACCAACTGGTGAAGTAGATTAGTGCCGATTCGGACGGCAGATTAATTATCCTTTTTAGCACCAGATAGCACTTTTCTGTGAGGCTGCCACCCATTATTATAGCCTAATGGCATGTGTATGTACACACACACACGCACACACACACACACAGTTAAGCTGGCCTTTTTGAGTATACTTACCGTTGTCTTCATCTGTTTAGCAGCTTAAATATGGCCTAGCATCTAGGTAATTAGGCATCTCTTATTCTCTGTGGAACAAAGTAAGCCCCAGCAAATTGGCTGCCTTGCTTGTCATTTAATTGGCTAATTGCGACCAACCCATCTTTTTTTGGCACTGTTGGTAGCTGGAGACATGTTTTTAAAAAAAAATCATTGCTGAATTTTGATTCCTATGATTCCTCTATTTAAAGGATAGATTAAAGGGATTGTATGTGGCTGTCTGAAATGATTAGATTACATTTTAGCTTCAAATGTTGCGTTGTGTTGTGTTGCTCAAAAAGCTTTATGATGGTGTCTCGCTCTTGTTGAGATCCTTTTTTTTGTCTTCTCTTTCCTAGGACATGACCACAATGTTTCATCTGTAGCCATCATGCCCAACGGAGATCACATCGTTTCTGCCTCAAGGGACAAAACCATAAAAATGTGGGAGGTGGCAACTGGGTACGGACCCCCCTTTAAAACCATAATGTTCTTTAAGCATGATATTCTGTTTGATTGATCACATCCACTCTAAAACATAGTAACTCCTTCATTTTTTTCTGTGCATCAGCTACTGCGTGAAGACCTTCACAGGCCACAGGGAGTGGGTCCGTATGGTGCGGCCCAACCAGGACGGCACACTGATTGCCAGTTGCTCCAACGACCAAACGGTGCGTGTGTGGGTCGTGGCTTCCAAAGAGTGCAAGGCTGAGCTGCGGGAGCATGAGCATGTGGTGGAGTGCATCACCTGGGCACCAGAGAGCTCCTACCCCACCATCCTAGAAGCCACAGGCTCCGAGGTAAAGGACTGATGCGACTTTGAGGGTTTAGGGGTATCCCGAGCCACATCTCTTCGGCTTTGCATGTCTTTTTCTTTCGTTTTACACCAACTGTCATACATACATTTAATTACAAAGGCTAAACTGTAAGAAAGGGTGGATGGTGCAAGGATTTCAGTTCAGTTGTGTGCGAGGTCTAAAAGCACAGCAGATAGTTGACCAGTAGCACATCAGTTTAAGTTTGCTAATTGAAAGTTCACTGATGGAGAAATAGGGGAACAGTGGTTACAACCACATGCTGCGGCTCACAAAGTGTGGTGGTGGAGCTCATCTGCATCCTTGAGTGAAAGCAGACCTAATGGGTAAAGTCATGGTTATGTACCAAGGCAAGTTTTCTTCTCTACATGCGTAGCCATGTCAGCGAGTCTCATACGTCACTGCTCAGACTCTCAGCCATGTGAACAGGCCAGCTTGAAATAAAGAGTGTGTGCATGCATACGCAGACGTAATATCAGCATGACCTCGAGTCAGCCCAGACTCCCTCCTTCATGCCTTGTGATCTCAAGTGTATCCAATTGTAGCCTTGTCAGATTAAAACAATATTTGCCCCCTGCAGCAGTTGTCCCAATATAACCAATGAACAGTGGGGGGGGAAAAGTGTTTTTCACTCCTTAATTTTTAGTGTTTTGTTTCTTGAAACATGCACAGAAGCTGCATATTTCTTTCTGATAAATGGATGGTGATAAAAGATGGAGGCATGATGCCAGAGACAGCTGTTGTCCCACAGATGTTCAGTAATGGCTGGATTTTCTTTTTTTTTTAACTTCAAATTTATTTACAGTACTTTAAAACTGAACACGAAGACAAATGAAAAATGCACAAATGTAAATTTTGTATGGATGCGCCTGCCAGCCTGTTTGAACACAATCTCCACTGATGTAGTTAAAAGTATTAAGCATGTAATGACTTAGTTACAGTGTGCCTTGCACAGCTTTTAAGCATCTTTATTATTGTGTTAACAGCACTTGCTGGTAAACGTAGCAGTTTATGAATTTATTAAAGTTAATCTCTTTCCCAAATTCCCAAATCTAGTGAAACAGGAATTGATGCAAGGCCACAATACAGTTCCTTAAAATTAACTTTTAAAATAATTCATAGTATTTGATCTTTGACTCTACTTTAAAAAGTATTTTAGGGAAACGGTTCTGAAACATTTAGACTTTAATTATGATAAATGTATAAAGTTTAAAAAGTAGAAATAATGAATAACCCACATGCTGTATTGGTTTTATACCTTGATTTTTTTTTCTTCTTTTCTTTGTGCCTAACCAGACCAAGAAGAGTGGTAAACCAGGCCCCTTCCTGCTGTCTGGGTCCAGAGACAAAACCATCAAGATGTGGGATGTTAGCATTGGCATGTGCCTTATGACACTGGTGAGGACCATCTAAGGCTAATAGCCTTTAAGTGAACCATTTTATAATTTGTGTATCTAAATATTCTGTTAAAGTGTCTGAAATGAAAGCTTCATGAGTGAGATGAATTGGTTTGCAACTGGTGTCTTTAGCAGTGTCTGTCTGTCTCACAGGTTGGCCATGACAACTGGGTGCGTGGTATCCTCTTCCACCCTGGAGGCAAGTTTATTGTGACCTGTGCAGATGATAAGACCTTAAGGATCTGGGACTACAAGAACAAGCGCTGCATGAAAACCCTGTGTGCCCACGAACACTTTGTTACCTCTCTGGGTAAGCAGCCCCTCACCTCCTGGGGAAGAGAAAAAAAAAAAGCTTGATCCTTGTTATTGTTTGACCAGTTGGTCTCCTGAGGTGTAGCAGGAACCTCTATTCCATACTCATTGGAAGATGGAGCTGGTTTTTACAAAGATCTGCTTTAGCCAAGGGTTGAATAATTGTAAAGAAGCCCAGTTTCTCCACCGGCAGTGTGTTGAGCGTCCTGAGGGTTGCTGGCAGCTGGGGTTTAAGAGGTAGACAAGCGCTCGAGGATTTTCCCACCTCCCCCTCCTCGTATCTGCAGCTTTACAGCAGATCAAGGCTCGGGAACTCTCTTGAGGAGCTCCTCAGCCAACTTTTCCTTGGCAAGCCGTTTGAAACCCATTCCGCTTAAATCCTGCTTCAACCAAAGAGGATATCGCTGTGAGCTATTGATGTGATGAATTTTGAAGCGGTATGGACAAACAAAGCACCTTTGTTTGAAATCATTGGAGGAAAAAAAAATAGTATTATTTTCCCGATTTTCTAAAATGCATTGTCCTGTCTGTACACAATACAATACCAAGTGCTTTTCCCCAGATGTGTTTTATTCTACTTTTAAATAGCCTTCAGGAACTGAATTACCATTTCACTTCTTTATTCAGCCTGACATCATTTTCATGTTAGCTTATTTTTGGGAGGGGGGTTGTTTTGTTTGGTTTTTTTCCCCCTAACCAATTTGTAGTGAGTCATGTATGAATGCTGCCAACATCATTTTGAAGGAAGAAATGCTGCAGTTACTTGATCTGCATTTTGGCCAAAGATTATGTTGACTTACAATTGACATAAATAAAGATGGACGACGCGTGTCCACTTCCTCCCACTGTACAAAAATGAAGTAAAAATATCCCAGATATGAGTCGCAGTATCGAGTTCCCGCCCATAAACCCACCTGACTCAATCACGAGCAGGGCTCAGCTGTCAATCATGACATTTCACCCACTTATTATAACATCAAATAACTAATCAAAACCAAACTTATCAGAAAAGTGATCACTTGAACATACATCAATATGATAAGAACTACCTATAATGACAGAAAACCATCTTTGGGGAAACTTTATTTAAGGTGTACTTGGAGTTTTTAGATTGTCCTATCTGATAACATGGAGCTCACTTTTAGGGAGATCTCATAATGTTCTGCTCGAGAAGGATTCGCAAACATTTGGTTTTGTTTCCGGTTACTGTCCTCTTCTTCTAGTGTTTATTACAGCAATGCCTAACGTAGCCTATACTGCACCCCTCTGACGAAACAACAGCTTGCGTAGCCGAGTTTATTCACTCCAAAACCAGATGATGGAAACGCGCTTGAATTGCTTTTTCCCCCCTTTTTGTGACATTTGAATTTTCGCTTAAAATGACGGAAAAAACAACGGATTGACGGAAGTGATTCAGAGGGATGGGGCCAGGGCACTTTTCGGATGGCTGGGAAACACCTGACAGATGTTTGCAGCAGTTGTGTTGCATTCATTCTTTAGTAATTCTCTTTAAGGTCTTAAAGAGAGTTTACTTCCTTTCTTTTCTTTGTTCTGATGATCTTTTGTGTCTCCCACAGATTTTCACAGGGCTGCACCCTACGTGGTCACTGGGAGTGTAGATCAAACAGTAAAAGTGTGGGAGTGCCGCTGATTTGGACCATGGAGAACTGGACCACCACCCCAATTACCCAGGCGCTCCTCTGGATCCCACCTCTCCTCCTGCCATGACATCTCCCCTTTCATCCCACCTCCTCCTCCTCTTCCCCTCACCTAACCTAAATCTCACCCGCACATCATCGTGTCCTCCGGCTGCACTTACCACCATGGTTATTTACCCATTGCTCTCTCTGGTCCAATAACTATTGTCCTTCTATGTAAATTATTCCTGGATGTAGATTGAGCTATTAAATGTTACACAAAAAAAAGTATTCTTGCATGGTAATCCAAAATTGTATACTGTAAATTTACATAACGTCTAGAAGTACCATAGGTTTACCACAGGGCTGGCCGTCTGTCACGCAGCCTTACGGACCACCTGAAGGCAGATGTTTTTGACTGGGTGTAAAATGTAGGGCACTAAAAACTGATAATTTAAGAAATGACAGTGTCTTTATGTGTAAGATTTCTTTTGTCTATTTTTTTATTTAGGATTTTTTTTTCTCTGTTATTTCTCTCCTTCACTGTCGTAGTCTGTTGGTGCCTAGCTTGGTGAAACTTTCGAGAAATATGGCAGGAAAAGCATATATGATGCGATAAAATACGATGTGTCTGTGGGGCTTTGTTAATGAAATAATCTGTAGCTTTATAACATCACCTCTCAAATGTGCATACCATTTCTCTTCATGTGGAACTAGGTAATATTTTAATGGCTGTATATACGAATGTTTCAAACTTGTCCTTGGACCTCGGGGGCTAAAAAACAGCTTTGTACTCTTGTCATGGTGGCACATGAACTACTGCTAGGCTTTAGATAAATGATCCCATTTAATAAATCTGCAGAGAAGAATTAAAAGTTGAAATGTTTGAAAGTGGCTTTGTGAGTAACTGCCTTGAGTTTTTCACAAGAAGCCCAAATATAGAGAGCAGGGTTGTTTGGCGTTCACCGTCAGTCAGTCAGCGCCCTGGGTCACGGTAACACCTGAGCAGAGTTCAGGGATTATGCCCGTTTAATCTCTAGCACTTGGTAAAGACCTTGGGTGTGTCTCACTTTAGGAGACGATTTCCTGTGACCTTGTATGTCCGACTTTTGTTGAACCGAAGCCTCTGTACGCTTTGAATCACCTGACCAGTCATTTTTGGCCGGGTTTGGTGTACCATTGGAATTATGTAAAGTCAGAAGGTGCCATTTTGTCCCGTGGCGCCTCTGAAGACTACAAACATGAGCCTTGTGTGCAAAAGACAAAACACAAGGCACGATGAGGAGTCAAAGTGAGCCCCCTGGGTTCGATATCTGGGATGTGCAAGGATCTCTTAATTTCTGAGGGGTAAAATATATGTTGAGCTTAATAAAAATGGTTTTGAGTTAGAAAAGAAAATCAGTTTTCTGTGAAAATATGAAATTTTGCTTGTTATCAAGAGATTGGGCCATTTTGTATTATCACACTAAAGGATGAACTGGATGGAAATTTAGCATTAGTGAGGCAATGCTAGCAGCAGACATGCTAAGTGATCTGTTGATGCCGTTTTGTCTGCAGAGGGGTCTGACGCTGATGTATTGGAGGCAGCTCCTGGATCAGATATGGAGGAGAATGCTAAATCCTGAGCAGCAAGGACCTCTACAGACAAACCCCACAGACCACCTTATATGTCTTCTGAGTGGCTTTCCTCAAACTGTAAAGCAGGAAGGTTTTTTGGAAAGACTGGAAAATACTTGTAGGAACAACCATTCCATTCCCCTTGGAGGACAAAATAAAAGGAGACATCTTGCTTCTCTACCTGTAGCCGACAAGGTGATTCGTTAATCTTGCACATCCCCGTTTTCACTAAATCTTTGGTCCTCTAATGATGATCAAAGACATTAAAATTTAATGATGTTGATAAATGCATAAACCTATAATTTCTGATTAGCCTTTTCATTCCAATGCAGTTCTTGGCTAATAAAGAATTCCACTGCTTAACTGATTTTATCTTTGCTTCTTTGCCACATTTTTTTCTTTCTTTCCCTGTTCCTGTGTGTACTGGATGTGGTGACCTGCTGCTCCTGTTGGTGGCTACTGTGAGCCTCACGTGACCTGTTGATGTAGCACTGCTGCATGTAAACCTGCACCAGAGGCAGAGCTGTCAGAACAATAAGCTTAAATACTGAGCCTTCCTATCAGACTGTTTTGAATAATTTCTTGCCGTGAGTTAAGTGATAATACTGCATATCGATAATTGATTAATCGATTGTTTAGTCTGTAAAATGTCAAAATTGCGACAAATGTTCAAAACCCAAAGGATCGGAAATGAGAAAAGCGGCAAATCCTGACATTTAAGAAGCTGGAAGGAGCAAATTTTTGCCTTTTTGGCAAACATTTTTTGACTGAATGAATGAATAAATAGCTGGTAACTAATTCTCTATCGACTAATCGATTAATTGACTAATCATTTCAACTCTACCAGCTACAGCATACCCAGTTATCTTAACATAAATGTCAGGAAAGGGGAAGTGAAGCAGAATAATCTGTCTACCAGCAGCAGTAAAACTCAGCAGCAGTAAAATTTGTAGGGACAAAAGTGTAATGTGCAATATGCCATTTTACTGGGAATTATGCGTTGGGCGATTTCTCAACCGACACCACTGGTTGCTTGGCGAGATGCAATTTTAACATTTGTGAAGATAGGCCTACTTTTTTTTTTTTGAAAGGGTTTTGCAAAAAATATTAGGTCTTGAAGGGAAATTGTTAATATGGTCTTTTTTTCATTTGGAAAATGGACATTTGTTAAGAATATTTCCCATAAAATAACCTTTGCAAAAAGAAATGGTAATAACCCTTGCATCTTTATAAATCAGTGGATCCAACTACAGTACACTTGATAACCCAGAAGTTGTTTAGCATTAAATGACAACGGTTTGTATTAGCTATGTGGCTAATTCTCCACAGCAGTAACTTACTGGTTTGGTGGACGGAGCCAGACTAGCCATTTCCACCAGTTTCCCAGTCAAGTTATGCTAACCGGCTGCTGGCTCCATCCACACATTTCTATGATCATCAAAGTTAGCAATCTGCTCATCTCTCGGCAAGAAACACAAACATGCTTATTTCCCAAATGTGCTAAAAACTATTCTTACTTTGCTGTGAGTTCAGGCAGCTCAGTTCACTGGTTGTAGAAAGGGTGATTGTTGTGTGTGTGCTATTTATTTCTATAAAAGCATTGGGATTGTGGCAGACTAGGATGTCCCATACGACCAATCCTTTCAGGTAATGACTCATGTCTCCCTTCGGTAAGTGTCCCCCTTACAGAGGTCTTATTTTTTTCTAAAAGCTGATTTCTCTGTCCTCAAGACTTTGGGGAGAGAATCATCTGATTTTTGGCATGGCTAATGAAGATGCCAATGTTTAATGTTTTAGCTGAAGCCAAAAATAAAGACATTTTGTCGGTACAATCTGGTTTGGTTTGATAAATCGGCCTCCTTTTGTTGGTCCAACACTGTGATCAACTTTTTGAAAGTGATGCTACTCTCTTCAGGGTCACGCCAAGACATGCCAGACCATGAAATGTAAAAACTTCTTCTCTTCCTTTAATCAAGGAAGGTGGTTAATCAAAGGAAGGTGGTTAATCAAAGGAAGGTGGTTAATCAAAGGTCAGGACGATGTGTGTTTGGTTTCTCTTCTATGAGTCTGTGGAAAAAGCAACACAGTTGTTGGTGTTGTAAACAAGCGAGTGCTCTGTTGGAGAAAATCCCCTTTTGCCATTCACAGGTCCCAAACAATCCCTGTGCTGCTCTGGTCTGGTGTGTGAAGGGACTGACAGACAAGTTTTGATTGTCTGTGGGTCGTTTCCACCTGTCCTCTGTAATCTGCCCGTGAACCACATCAGAGGGCCTCAGACTGCACAACAAGCTCTCACAGGAGAGGTCATGCTGTTTTCACCACTACGGTCTCATTCTTCACTCTGCAAACTGTTAACAATATACCTGGATGTCATTATTGTTTGCGATATAATAAAAGCAGAGAAGCTGCATCTTTGTTGTCCTGCTTATTTGTTTGGGACTGTTAGTTATATTCAAAGCCAGTGTTTTTTAGACGATAGAACTAGTGAGTTACAATCCATTTGAAGCTGGGTCAATTAATTTATGATTAGATAAATCCAGAAGCTGTAATTTATTTATTTAAATGAATTAGATTGTGGGGGGGGGGGGGGGGGGGGGGGGGGGGGGGGGGGGGGGGGGGGGGGGGGGGGGGGGGG
>JBBPCS010000023.1:2396401-2413899 GCA_037974645.1 Hollardia meadi
AATTAACCAAAATATAAAGGACAAAAGTAAAAACAAAAGCACAAATTTAAGTGGCAGCTTGACTTTAAAATGTGGAATTGTAATATTTGTTAGGTGACTCTGTTTTTATGTAAATTTAATACTTGTAGCAAACATGTAAAGCCTTAAAGGGAGGTAGTAAACAGGTATTCTTTGAGAAAAGCAGCATTTGTGAAGGAAGAATTCTTATTAAAAACATAAAATTTACTATACAGTAAATCTTTGGGTCTTTACATTTAAAATATATTCAGAAATCTTGAACAGACTACTTTAAGTTGTGTTTACAATGTTGAAAACAACAAAATTTCTTTTGTAAAAGTGATTTTGCTGTTGACATGGAACCGTTATCTAATGACGTCAGCACGCATCAGCGTAGGAGGTGACGTCGAGGGCATCCAGGAAGAGAGTTGCAGAAAGTGCAAACAGCGTTTCCACAACGTGAGTTGTGTGAGCTTTTACTTCTACGCGGTTGTTTCGTTCAATAAAGATTTCACCAGTCGGAAAATATAAACAGGCTTTATCACAACAAGGAAAGGTAGGCAGTCACAAATAATGGCCACACATTAGCTTAAAATGTTAGCTTAGTGCTCCAAACTAGCTCCGCGAATCCAGTTAAATATCAGTTGATCTCTGCATTAAAGTCCAGCTAAAAACAGTCATTTAATACGCAGTTTAAATTGTACCATCAGCAGCCAGTTGTTGACGTTGATTAGCAAAGTTTAATATGGAGAACACCCTTATTTTCACCCTGTTAACCGTTTCAAAGTCAACTTCTCTGCTCTCATCTTTACGTTCTTTTATTTCGTTTGTGTTTGTTGTTGCTCCACGTTCACCCTGCTTCCTGCTCACGTCTCTTCCCTCCCCTCTGTAACATCAGTGCTCCGGTCATGGCCCTGAATAAATCGATGCATCCCCGGAACCGTTACAAAGACAAACCACCGGACTTCGGTTACCTGGCCTCCAAATATCCAGACTTCCAGCAGCACGTGCACACCAGCCTTACCGGAAGACCAGTGTAAGTACCTGACGGTGGACAGAGTGTATGTGTAGAACCTCTTTTTGCCCACACAAGTAATCTGCAGTGTATATTATTGATTGTATAATCCCTGTCCACATACTTTTGGAATTTTGTATCATTTCTATTGACTGAAATGGAAGAAACCTTTCTTGGTAGCAGTTTTTGTAAGTCACTAAGAAGATTTCAGTGACTGAAATGTACAGATTATGGGGATGAGGATTGGTTATTCCGTAGAATGTTGGTCCTGGGTTCATAAAAAAATGTTTTTCTGAGTTTGGTGAGAATGAACTTGAGCCCTGGCCTCAACCCGTTCCAACATCATCAGCATGAATTGTAATACAGCGAGCCTGGCATGTTCATTTTAGCGATACAGATTTAGAAGTTGGGGGGGAAAAAATGGATCACTGCTGCCCGAGACCTTGAGTTAAGGCATCAGAATTAATACTGAGAATATAAAAAGTTGGATCAAAGCATCACTAATAATTACATTTATGAAGATTTGACGTTTGTCCATATTGCATATGTGTTGACACAATGTACACAAACACCTTTTCACTAGTATGCCAGAGTCGACCCGAGGATCCCATTCAGTGTCGATCTTTACTCCTCGTTCAGCTTCTGGCAACAGCAGGAGGAACAAATGATTAATGGACCCAACATCAAAAGATTTTTCTTTTTCTTTTTCACTCCACCCTCTGTTTCCTCCTCTCTGTTTGTCTCCACAAAGTGTGTGTGAGTGACAGTTTAAAATAAACTCCTAATTTAAAAAATAGGTTTGTCCGTCAATCAAGAACGGCCCCGTCAGCTTCCTGCGTTTCACCTCAAACTGGACCCAAATTATAGGACTGAAACTGTGCTTGTGTGTGTGTGTGTGTGTGTGTGTGTGTGTGTGTGTGTGTGTGCGTGTGTGTGCGTGTGTGTGCGTGCGTGCGTGCTCTTCCTGGTGAGATGCTGCTGAGAAGTCAAGATGTGAAAAAAAAGTCCACGTAGGAGAACAAAGGAAGAATATGTCTGCTGGGATTATTGGTGTTGATGTTGAGCAGCATGAGCTTATGATTGCTTTTCTTTGTTGTGTCTGGGCAGATGTGCTGCTCACTGGTTTGGGCACAGAATTTGTCCTGTGTGTGACTCAGTCCAGTTTGACATATTCGTCGCCACTTAAAAATAAATATGAACATCCAGGTGAATGTTTGTGTTTTTAGAGCGGCAGGGGGCGAGTTAGAGGAGGATATTTAAAGCTGAGATTGGTGGGTGGATAAATCTCAGGGATGTTTTTAATTTTGTCATAATTTATTGACATCCCTTTCTCTGTTTTCTAAAGTGATTGGCCTTTTTGTTTTAACAGGAATCAATAACTGTACTGAAAGCGTAGCATCAATTGTTTGCCAAGGGTCTTGTTTTACTCATGGTTGAATATTTACTTGTATATTTAATAATTTTGCTATTTTTAGACAGTATTTTATAGAGGCAATGTTCTTATGAAGGTGATTTGTGTTAAATTTGGTTTGGTACGCCTTTTATATTTTAGTTGAAAACAGATTAAAAATAGCATTTACTATTTATTTTGGTTCTAGTCGATTCTTATCTTTTAGGCCAGACATGTAATTTTATTCATTTATTTATTTTTAATTCTTCTCAATCAGTGCAAATGTCTGTGAAAACAAAGCAAACTCCCAGTGAATGTAAGAGCTGACAGTTATTGTGAGACTTGCATTGAAAGTCTGCTGTTCGTCTGTCAGGACGGAGACGCTCTCCTCCCTCACTCATTGTGTTTTTATGAAACAGGTACCTCGTCTGTTCAGTGAGTAAAATCACTTGTGTTATGCAAATGGTTGCGGACACAGTGTCAATCCAGTGAGTCTGAACATCTGTGTGTGAACATGTCGGTACGGGCTGATCCTTTTGTGGTGGCCAGTCAGTCATCTTACGGCGGGCGGAGCGTGCATGTGTGGACACGTGGTAAAGCTCGACTTGATGTCCGTCTGTCACAGGTGTTGATTAGTTATTGTTGTTGTTTCTCAGCCTGTCACCAACAGACAGATGACACACAATGGGTGGGTAGTGTGAGGGCTGAACATAGAAATTAAACATAGACAGCTGAGGAAACAGACGACCAGACAGTTGTAAGTGAGGAGTGTTTTTGTTTTTAGACAACAAAGAAATGTTAGCAAGTAGTAAAGTATGTTGCATACTTCAGTCTTGATTGATCGATCATTTAAGTCATTTATCAAAGCTCAAGATTAAGGGTACATCTCATTTCCCTTGATATTTCCTTGATCCTCCCTTGAAACGAAAGTTGTTCTTGTTCGCCATCTTGCACGCCGTCTCAAAGGTCTTATTTCTTCTCAGAGGAGCGAGGAGAGATATCTGAGGAGCCATAAACGAGGATAACCGAGAGCTGAAGTCTTTTACTGACCGACACGCCCCCTTATTGGATATTAGTTATTGATTGGACGCTGCAGCTGATCAGACTGATCTGATTCATCACAAGAAAACTGGAGTTTAATAACAGCCTTGACAACAGATAACAGATTAAACTCGTGTATCATTCACAAAGTTTATGTTTTGATTCCTGATTCACAGTAAAAGAACCACAAACATCTTTCTTCATTTATTTTTTAGTTATTTCATTTATTTTTTGTTTCATGATCTGTTATTTGCCCCATTAGCGTTAATTATGGATACAGTTAAAGTCAGGAGGAGAGTAGGAGAGTCTGTCTGTCAGCAAGAAACACTTTTTTACATAATTTTTCCTAAGTTCTTCTCTCCTTGTATCGATTCCTTGCTTCTCTTAATGCATCCTCAGCGGGAGGGACTGACGCAACAGAGGGGAAACGTGGATACAATTTAAGGGAATTGGGATGCACCCCGAGTCTGCAGCTATATGAGGCTGTCCTTGGGTACAGTGGTGCTTTGAGCTATGCTAAAACAAGTAAGACAGTATGCTTATATTGACAATGCTAACATGCTGATGTTTAGCAGGTATTGTTATTGTCTTCACCATCTTATTTTAGCTTGTTAGCATGCTAACATTTGCTAATACATACACAAAGTACAGCTGAGGCGGATGGGAATGTCATTAGTTTTGCAGGTATTTGGTCATAAATAGTAAAGTATTGGATATTTTGGACATACTGGAAATCTTGACTTGATGATGGCGCGATAACATCATTCATATTTTAGTGTTGTAGGAAGTTTGTATCAGCACATTTCTCCTTTAAACAGTTTTCAGCAGCACATTGCACAGTGATCAGACGTCGACAGGCTGGAGTCATTTGCCAGTTTACGCTCTTCGCCTGCTACATTAACGGATGTCCAGGGTTTGAGTGTTACTTTGTGTGTGTGGCACCGGCTCTGGTTAGCCGTCTGCAGAATTTTGGCTCTTCTTCCCCGCCAGACTGTCATTCCATCAGTGGAGGGATTAGTGTGGTTTTGTATTTCCCAACAAATTCATCTACTGGTTTTTTAAGTATTTAAGCAGTGAGTTGGGGATAAGGGTAATCTTGGGGAGACACTCACTCAGTCCTCTTGGAAGATACGTCTCCCTTCATTTAGGGCTTGTCAGTGGAGAGGGCTGATAGCAGTGGGCTGAGAGTCGAGCTCAGACCAGAGGCAGCGGCAGAAGAAGAAATATGGGGGGTGTGATTGGAGCTGAAGTGAGGAAGAGATATGTCACAAAATAGTCTGAATGTTGGTTTGTTTCAGTTTTTGGGGGGCTCAGATCAGGCAGATAGAGGGGTGGGATTAGGAGGCATGATTGGGTATTAAAAATGCAACAGCCTGGCTGACATTTAATTTGGTAGTCATATTTTTTTGGGGGTGCAAGACGCCCATCTGTGGAAGGATTTCCACTCCCGTAATTAATGAACTGATACATTTTCACACCAGTTTTGTTCAGAAATATATTATTAAACATGTTCTTGGCAATAGAGGAGGAGGATAATTATGACCTCTGATTCCAAATTTTGAATTGATAAATGTAAACCTACGATGATCAGCAGCACCTCATTTACTGGGAAGCCCAGCAGAGCCATTACTGTTTTCATTATTATCTGATGGGAGAGATACAGGACACTTACTCCCTTAGGTAGGATATTATTTCTACATATTTCACTTACTAAATCTGCTGTGAAGAGAGCGTCGTCTGCTGTGTGGCTTCAGCGCCATGCCCTTATCCAGCACGCAACCATCACCGTGCTCCACATCATGTATCTGAAAACCAGATAATTATGAGTTATAATCACTTGTGCTGTGTCTGGGCTGGCCACAGGGTTTCTGGTAAGCAGTTTCATTAAGCTTTCTTGAGCTGATGTGGACAGATCACATTTAATAAACTCAAGTGGTTTGGTTAATTGGTTGGCTAATGATGAAATTTCACCACAAAACCTAAATCAAAGATATTTTCTATCTTAGAGTTTGCACAATTAATACATTTTCAGTCGGTCTTCTTGTCCAATTATATTGAGCTCATCTTCTATCGTTGAAAATTAGATAAATTCAGTCTGTGAAATGCTCTATTTTCTCCACCTTTTGTTTTTTTGTTTCAGTGATTTGGGGGCAAATGCACCTAAACTTCTGCGTAATGAAGCATACATGTGTATATTTCCGTGTTTAATCGATAACCTCGTACCAGCCCTCCTGTTCTTTTATACATCTTAAACACATAAACATTTTTTCATTTTATTCATCAAATCATAAACCTTAATAACCCTTAGTCAATAATCTAAAAAAATAAATTATTTCAGCCATAATCGCTGGCTGTTATTAAGATCCTACTGCCATTTGTACAGCATCAGCATGTCTGCAGAACAGCAAAATATCACTAAATGAGCTCAGAGATATTCAATTCTGCTCTTGTGAGGACTCAAAATGTGTTTCACTCAGTATATAAAAAACACCTGACAGGAGAGAAGTTGCTGCTAATCAGCACAAAATTTCTCCCAGCACTCTGTGTGAAGTAGATGAACCTTGAAGGTCACCTCCCTGTGGACAGAGTGAAAAAGAGTGTGTGCATGGGGTGTGTGTGTGTGTGTGTGTGCACTTTCATGCTTATAATGTAGTGTGGAGGTGAGAGCGAGCTGTTTGTCTCAGCAGTAAACTCCCCTCCAGTCTAATGATGTCGTCCTCTTCATCCATCTGAACCAAAGACTTTGCTGCCTCTCAGCACTTAAATCCCTTCTTCTTCTTCACCTGCAGAGTCTCACTGTTTTTATTTGTTCCCTCACCTGCTCCAGCTATTTTACCTGAACATAAGCTGGAATCGAGCTTTGAGGTACTCTTGATTCCTACCTTTTTTCCCCTAAATACAGTACAGTATTTTCAGTCCCATCAGAACTTTTTCTTTCAGGTTTGTCCCACTCTGTTTCCCGTCGGCCACATTAATGTCGTAAGCACACGGCGGTGCACCGACGTGGCAGCGGAGACGTAAATCGCGGGCATGCTCACGCTCCGTCTGGCATCAGCCATTGCTCCAGCGTGGCCGGATTTGCGTGCTCCTCTCATCTGTTCAGTAGGTGTGGTTGCCATGGAGACGTGGCTTTCGCAGTGCTGCTGATGGGAGTCGTCGGTCTGCATTGCACACATACACACACACACACACACACACTCACCAGGGCCTAAAAATAGAGGTCTGGCCTGAGCAGCCTCCCTCTCTGAATATTGATCCTTATCTAATGATGCCTCTGAGGAGAAATGAAGGAGGGCAGAATATGTGAGCGCTGGACAGATGTGAGAGGCAGGGCTTTCATTTTGGAAAAGAGTGAGCATTACGCTGATATATCACTTCTCCCTCATTAGTCTGATTCCTCCCCAAAGCTCCGGACCACTTTTAATGTGCAAATTTGTTCTCTGGTCCGTCTTTTGAAAACATGTCGTACATCCTCAGTGGAGCCAGGTGTTCCTCCAAGAGGTCACACCGCTGATTAAACTGGACCATTAACCTAATATGTTCATTAGGTGAGGAGACACTGGGTGAGATTGATGTCAGGCTCTACAGGTAAATCGCTTCTCATTTGTCTCACACCTGGCTCCTGGAGGGTCATTTGTCTTTGTTATTACTGCTGAATGAAGAAGCAGTTCAGTGAGCAGAGTCACCGCAGCAGTGAGGCAGGTTCGTCCCCTGTTTTGCACTCAGTCTTCTTTCTGAATTGAAAATCAGGGTATTTTAAGCTTTTATTAAACAGATGACAGTGGAGAGAGATGTCAAAGGACATGCAGCAAGCATCCCCAGTCTGTCAGACGTGAACTGGGGGGCAGTGTGTGACTAAAACCAGACTTCTCACCTACATTTTACTTTGCTTTCACGTCTGTAGTTCATTGGAGTCAGACACTAGAGCAACATCTTTTCACTTTCTAGTCATTGTGGTGCCTCATGTATGTGTTAATAACGCATGAAAAAACATGGCTAAAATCACATGTCTGCTATCACTTGGTCCGCTTTGCTTTCACACCGCAAACAACCCACTCCAGAGTGTCATGGAAACCAGACCGGATGAACCTGCCAAAGGACCTCTGGGCCCCAACACACACACCCAAAACCCCCATCCAACTCATTTTTGCCAGAGTCCAGTATTTCACACTTCTGTATCCATTTCTGATTACTTAATTAAATACAAATATGTTTAGGGGTATGCACCAAGTAAATTAAAGGGATCAGAAATATATTTTGACACAGGACCTCACAATTAACGGCCTGACGATTAGGTAAAATGCTCCAACATGATATCGTCTGGCACAGTGCTGAATTGAACCATGATAATTTCACAGAGTGAGATCCTTCCTCATTATGATGCAGCATTATGGCCTCTTGTTAACCTTCAAGCTCTTGGATTTCATACTCGGTCAAACTTCTTTTTAAACATCTGCTTAAACTTAATTTTGGAGGCGCTCAGGTCATCACACGGGGGGAGAGAGAATGGGGGTGCACTTTTATTTGAAGAAGAGCTGAAAACTAAGAGAGCAAAAGATTTCAACTTGATGTGTAATTGATTTTGTGAGACGATAAGATAATATAAAATAAAAATCTCAGTTGTCTCTCCATCTCTATCGGCAGTAGATGGTTTTTTTTAAAGCTCACATCAAACTAGTGAGGTGCCAGACACTTCCATCACCAGGATGCGTCTAATTACATCTGCCAAGGTGCGAAAGCGCTCAGCGAAGCTTTAATTACACCTATCTTGCCCACTCGTTTCGTCTGCCACGCTTGTGCCCGCTCGTGGGACAGCTGAAATCATTAAACATGTCGAGACGAAAAGACGGCAGAGCTGAACAAGCGAGACTGAGACTTGTGAGTAAAAAGTGGGAGGCCTTCCCAACGTTGTAAATGTGAATTTCATTGTCATTAGAGGGGGATTGTGGATTGAATTGCCGCTTATCTCCCTGTTGTCCCAATCTGTGTGTGTGTGTGTAATGTGAAGTAATGAGGTTCAGTGCAGAGAGTTAATGAAGTGCTGCATTAAGAGCAGTTTGTTAAATCGCTGTCAGGTGGCCTCATTGGTAAAACAAAAGAGAATCAGCAAGTCACCAAATTAAAATCATCCTTAACGGGAAATTCTGGCTGCATACATCCTTGGTTTTACTTTTGAAGGTTTGGCCAACATCAGTGATGATAACATTTACCAGATAAAATGCTGAAGTCTGGGAACATTAGAACATCTTGAATGGAATAAAACAAAGCGTTTCAACCAACGTTTTGGTTTATCCATGATTCAAATAAGGATTTTATTATTATCATCAGAGTGCCTCGAATCCTTTGTTAGACTGCAAACCAAAACCATTGACTTACATTACAAGTAAGCTGGACAATCACTGTTCCTCGTTTATTATTAAAGTCCTAACCTTTTTTTAATATAATGCCACCTTACATTTAGAAATTTAAACCTGTGGGTTTTTGTTTTTTTGAAAGTTAAATGTCTGAAACACAGGCAGCTGTACAAGAAATTACAACAAATTTTAAGTCTAGAAAAATTTAAATCATGAACTGTCTGATCTCAATGTTGACCCAAAGTGCTTGCTGTAGTTTTGCACATACATGTGGAATTATTACTGAGATGTACTTCCTTTCAGTTTTACCTGAGTTGGTTTAGAAAAGCATGTTTTTGGTCACTAAATTACATCATAACCGATAAAACACTGAGCTGAAACTACAAAAATTAGACTAGTTGTAGTGAAACTGATTTTTTCTTTTAAATATCAGATCAATTTAAGGTCAGAGAAAACATATATTTAAATTCTTGTATAATTGTGACCCAAATTTTAGTGTGTTACTGTTGAATTTGAATGCCATGTTTGTTTCTCCTCCAGTGTTAATTTCAAAGAGCCGGAGGCGGTGCGAGCTCTGACCTGCACCCTGCTGAAGGAGGACTTTGGTCTGACCATCCAGATCCCTCTGGAGCGCCTTATACCCACCGTCCCCCTCCGCCTCAACTACATCCACTGGGTGGAGGACCTCATCGATGGACAGAAGCAGCCACGCAGGGGCATCGACATCGGTACCACCACGACTGTTTCTGTTATTTGCTGTCCATTGTGATTCCCTCTGTAATTAACACAAGAAGGTACAAGAAAGAGCAGAGGAAAAGACCAGTAGCTCAGCTTTGGACTAGATTGATTTGAAATTCAGTGTAGAAACAGAAATGCAAAGCGTGTTGAGAGCAGTCCCCAGTTAATTAGAGTTTGAGACCCCTGCTCTTGTTTATTCTTGATGTGACTGCCAGCAGCTCAGAGCGGCACATGAAATGTCAGTTTGCGCTTCAAGCTGGTACACATGAGCCCAGTCGTTCCCAGTGTTCCCAGCACTTACAAGCCAAATCCCCATCCACATGTCACAGCTTGTTTGCCATTCTGTCAGCGAAAAAGCTGTCACGCGCGTGCGCGTGTGTGTGTGTGTGTGTGTGTGTGTGTGTCTCCTCTTTAGGGCCTCAGGTCACTTATTGGTGACCCCTAAATCTTCCTCCAAGCAGGTTGAACCTGTCTCCTCCCTGATGGATCACCACTGGGTGTCTCCTTCACTAACGTGTGCCGCCTTTATCTGCACCATGACTGAATTATGCAGCTTGTCATATGTGAATGATTCAATAACAGCTGCTGGAACTGACATTTATTGTCCATTAGGGCTACTAAGTTAAAGTTAATGCAGTCCATTTACCATTTACTTTAAACAACACCCAACATATTTCCATATTGTTGAATTAAAGTCATAACCATTCATCATCCTAATGAATTACACAGATGCTCAAGCTCCTAAATGTGTGTGTGTGTGTGTTACGTCAGGCACTGGGGCGTCTTGTATCTACCCCTTGCTGGGAGCCACAATGAACGGCTGGTACTTTCTCGCCACGGAGGTGGATGACATCTGTTTTGACTACGCCACGAAAAACGTGGAGCAGAACAACCTGTCTGACCTCATTAAAGGTAAGTGTGGTCCAATCATCCTGATGAACAATGTATTTCATGATGTTGGACTGCTAGATGTTAACAGCAGTCTTTCAGTGTAGTTGATTGTTGCACCTGTTGTGTCTTAAAAGGAGACTGAACTTTGGCTACAAGTAAGAATTTAGGGGATGATAATAAAGGCTAAAATGAAGAGATGAAGAGCCATGAAGACAGTCAACTGACTCCATAATATCAGCCATATCTAGCTAAAGTTTGCTAACATTAGCTAACATTAGCCATAACAAGAGCAAGTAAAGCTGTAGCAGCATAACCCCTGAGAGTGTTGAATTAAGCAAGGAATTAAAAAAAAAAATCATTTGTAAGAGGAAGATTGGGTTATTTGTCTCGCTTTAAGGTCACACAGTGCAAAAACAGCTGGTTTGGAGTTTTTTATTTATTTTTTTTTTTTTTAATGTGACAGTAAATTGAATATCTGTGGGTTTAGGACAGTTGGTCAGACAAAGCAAGACTAAGCAATTTTAATCCTATCACATTCTTCACAAATTTGACATTTTACCCATCAAGCAATTCATCAAGTGACTGAGAAAATAACCTGCATATCAATCAGTATAAAAGATAATTAACATTTACAACCCTACACTGTACAAAATGATTGGTGGTTGCCTTCATGCTTACAGTGTTGCATCAGTCAGCGTGTTCTGTATTCTGATTGGCTGGTTTGTTGCAGCTGTCATATTTTCTTTGGTCAGCAAAGCTTTAAATTGCATGTTGTGACCTACGTTTTGGACTGGGAAGCAAAGATTTGACCACATTTCTGTCATGATTGTCAACTTTTGTCTGAAATGGCATGAAGTCACACATTGTGTAAGGGCCTTTAGCCTTGTATTGTTTTTCGCCAAGAGCTGTCATGGATAGCTAAAACATTTAACTTGCAAGTCTCTGCCTTCTCTCTATCCTAGTGGTCAAAGTCCCTCAGAAGACTTTACTGATGGACGCCTTGAAGGAAGAGACAGAAATAGTTTACGACTTCTGCATGTGCAACCCTCCTTTTTTTGCCAACCAGCTAGAAGCAAAGGTAGGAGTTTCCCTTCTTTTTAACATTTAAACATTTTACTGGTGTCCTGTCTGAACATGTAAATTCAAAAAGGATAGACTTCTTCAAGCATCAGGGTGTGGCTCTTTGAGAGTAAACACAGTACTTGTTGACTGGCCAGAGTCTGACATGAAACACTATTTGTTTGCACGATAGTAACAGGCTTCTAATAGGATTTCATGTTAATCTCTGTCTGTCTTGTTGCTCTCTCCAGGGGGTAAACTCCAGGAACTCACGGCGACCTCCTCCCAGTTCAGTGAACACAGGCGGGGTGACGGAGATCATGGCAGAGGGCGGGGAACTGGAGTTTGTCAAGAGGATCATTCATGACAGCCTGCAGCTCAAGAAACGCTTGCGGTGAGGAAAAACAGCAGGACAAAATTAAACCGGGACTCAAACATGATTTTGTTGCCTCTGGTTGCAGGTGTATATTTTTGATTTATCAAGCCACATCATAGACAGAGACTGTAAGTATTCGGGGGTTTCACAGCTATCTGAATTGGCAGATGGATGAACAAGAGTGCTGCAGTTTATCCTCTTTGGAAAGGTTTTGAGAGGTTTAAATGGCCGCTGAGAGCACCACTGGAGGGGAGACACCAAGAGGTGAAATGGGCAGATGGGTTGTTGCACATTGATGGAGCTGTCACCAAGAGCTGGTTTAATGGTTTTGGCACACTCACCCTGTGCTGTATCCGGGAGCCCATTGGGGAACAGCTGTGTTTGGGTGGGTGGGGGGCGTCTCCAGCGGCCGTCACTTTACCCCCTCCTCCGCTACCAGGGCTGTCACCGGGGCAGCAGAGCGAGACACCGACGTAGAGGTTGCTGCAGAGTCGTGCTATTAAAACTGATTAGGCATGCCACACCTGCTTGGCCTACAGGGGAGTACAGTGTGCTGCATGCAGCGGTGTGTGTTTGCATTATGTGTCACCAGAAAGATGAGCGGCCCTGAGAGGGATCTGATCTGCTCTCGTGTAGCGAGTAACCCAGTCTTACTGAACTGGTTTGAAGCTCGGGCCAAACCAACTGGAGCCAGCTGTCACTCCCAAAAGCATGCTGGGACACCAGAGCCAGCAGGTGTCCATAGCAACACTGCCAGCTTCACCAATAGGTCCTTGGAGACGCCCCACACCACACCACCCCGCCCTGTTCCTCTTTCCCTCCTCTTTCCACTGATGTGTAATGCCTAAAAAAACCCAGTTAGAAATGAGGTAATGCTCCTCATTTATCATGCCATAGATATGAAAATTACCTTCCCTGGTAATAAGATCGTTATACTACGCCTGTGCTTCAACATGTGAAGAGAGAAGGATGGATATGGATGCTAATGCAGCTGCACACTTTGGGATGTTTGAAAAGCCGCTGGTGGAGGAGGGAAGCCGAGGAGCTGCTCCGGGTGTTCCTCCCCACTGTGACAAAAAGTGGAGGAACATCTGTGAATATTAGAGCTGTTCAATATTTCATTGTGTCAGAAGGCGGCTGACATGTCGCTCCCCCCTAGTCCCTCCTCTGGGCATCTTCATACCTCCATAACTTGGTTACAAACCATTGTCCTTTCACACTTCCACACACATCAAGTTAAAACAGCTTTTTAAGATGTAATTAAGTTTGTACACAAGTCAGAGGTCCGTCAAGTCAAAACAAAAAAGGAATGCCATTTCCTCCACATGTATACATTCATATAAATCTGCCAAAAACTGTGCTGTACGTAATAATGTTAGTATATGTGAATTGCTGTATTATTAATATATTTTCCTTGATAGAGACCTCATTTTTAATGATAGATAGCCTTGCATGTTTATTTATCACGCTTAATGTGCATTTTATATATTCTTTTCAAGCTGTGGATTAAATAAAGACCAGATGATTAGTTTTAAAAAAATGTCTCGAGAGAACCAAACAAACCCTGACAAGGTTCATCTTTCCTTGATCTTCTCTGGCTGGACTCTACTGCTTATTGAACAGGACCAACCTCATCTCTTTATTGCACAGCAGAGATTATTGATCAAGCTTCCACCCAGGGAAACCTTCAAAACAGCTTTTCCTCCACTGTGGCCCGTTTTTCCTGTCTGTCTTGTTTACTTGGTCTTTGTGTTGCTCCCCAAAGCTCACTTCAACCTGTTTGATCTCTGCTTGGCAGTTCATGTCCTGGCCGCCAGCTGGTTAATATGGATTCTTCTTTCTGCAGGTGGTACAGCTGCATGTTGGGGAAGAAATGTAGTTTGGCACCTTTGAAAGAGGAGCTAAGAAAGCAAGGGGTGAGTGCCAAGCGAGGCAAACGCACATCCATGACTTTTGATCTCAGTTTGTTCATGCAGGAACGAGTTCCCTATGTGCAGCGATCTCCCTCTCAAACCAACACTCTTCTGGGACTGATGTTAGACAGTTATCAATTTCAGGGCAGCAGGCACCCAGAGAGCAGTGCATGACTGAATCACATGGCACTCTGTAGCTAACATGCATTAGTACCATTAGCCAAACTAATAACCTGGCACATGACCACTGACTGCTGCAGGCCTCTGGTCCTGTGCTAGTTACTTCCCTCACATGAAAAAAACCCCATCAAAGATCCAGTGTGTAGGATTTAGTAGTATCTAGATTTCAACCAACTGAACACCCCTCGTCTCACCCTCCAATATGATGGCTACTGTAGCAACATGGCGGACTTCGTAGATATAAAAAGCTCTGAAAGTTCTTAGTTTCAGGTGATTTACACTAATGAAAACATAATTATGAATATTAGATTCTGTTTCTGCCCCTAAATTGGACCATTTTAAGAGAGAAACTTGACCCCCCCCCCCCCCCCCAGTCTGCACCTGTCATTCCTCAAGCCTCCTCCAGAGGTTTTAGGGTGCTGTGGCGGCTCATCAGAGTGAGTGCAGCGTTGGCTCGTGTCCAAAGAGGAAGACTGTAACCCCATTTAATGTGTGTGGAAACAGAAGCCTCACCTGGTTAATATGCTAATGCTTTTATCAGCTATTACTCGATCTTCTCTCCAGTGTCTCTCTTTCTGTTTTTTAATTTAGCAAATGTTGGTTACTGTCTCACACACACCACACCACCCTCCTCCTCCTATTTATTGAGGCAGTCCTGAGAGACAGTTAAAGTGCTCGGTTAGCACGAGGGCTTTCATGCCACACGTGTCTTTTTCACATCACAGATCTTTATCTTCTCACCCACGATTAAAGATCACAGCGGGAAAAATGTCTCAGTTTACACCAGACTGTAGTTCACCCACTTTCACCAGACCCGCAGACTGAGCATGCCCAGTAACGTTGCATCGTCCTGTCTAAGGTTGTCATATGTCGAGGATTCAAGTGAAGCTTCAAAGTAAATTCTGTTCAAAAGTATTTGGTTATGTGGAGCTGTTCTTTATCTCCTACTGAATATATTAAAGATCTGGCCAGCTGGTACAATAAATCCACGTCAGATGGTTTAATTATGGAAGATGTTGTTTTTACTTCACATTTTATTCTATGGGCGACTTTTTTTTTTTTTTTAAATCTGTGATGTTTATAGAATGGCAGCACTGTAATTTTCTTGTTTTCACACATGAATAAAATGAACCTTTGTAGTGCGGCAACCGTAGTTCAACAGATGTTAAGTCACAAGATAAAATATAAAAGACTATTTCAGGTCATTTTACACACAAATGAAAGCCACAGTTTGCCAAGATATCCACAAGGCTTTATGATACTTTATTTAATCACTTAATCTGGAGTACCCTGACACAGCCCAAAATAACCCCCTTAACAGCACAACCTGAAACTAACATGTCATTATTGGCAGAAGAAGAGAGTCAGGTTTAGCACTTCCTGTGCTATAATGTTGTTCAATGTTTTCACATTGCAGAATTTGAAGTTTCTAAACTGTTAACTGTTATAAACTGTTTCTATTGTGAAATCATCTGCTGTGTGCAGCCAGTTTGACTGTTTTTCTATTTTCTCAGGTGCCTAAAGTGACACACACAGAGTTCTGCCAGGGACGGACCATGCGGTGGGCGCTGGCCTGGAGTTTCTATGACGATGTGATAGTTCCGGTGAGTCTGTCCAGATTTGATTTCTGTCCTTTTGTGCACTCCTGTTCCAGACTCCAGGCTCAACAGATTGTTTTGTTATCATGGCTGAACATAAAATTCAGCACCCTTTTATAGTGTTGAAATATAGACTTGACATTTTAAATCAATACACTTGGCTGCCTGAACTGCTCCCTTTCTGCTGCTGCATGTTTCCAAAACTGCAAAGTCTCCTCCTCAATTATGCACCACCTCCGTCCTGCTCCATCTTCTCGCCTCTCTCCAGACTGTATCCTCTTTCCCTCCAGCCCCGTTCCATTACAAGCACTTATTCTTTCCTCTAGGGACATGTTTATGTGATTTCTTTTTTTTTTTAACATGCTGTATCCAGGCAACACTTGCCAGGGCAGGACTGTGTGCATACAACACTGAGCCATTGTCTTTTTCTGGACAGTGAGCGAGCTGGAGCTAAAGAGAAAGCAGTGACAGGACTAAGAATAATGTTGGAGTGAAGACAGGTTGAAAATAAAGGCAGGGGGTGGGCGGTCAGGTGCAGCAGAGGCCGTGTGACGACTGTGTTTTGTTGGACTCGACTCTGTTTTGGCCTTTTCAGCAGAAAATCGGTTGAGCAGAATAATTGGCCTACATTCTCTCCTTCAACCCTCCTCCTCCTCCTCTTGCACGCACATCCATCGTCACTCAGGAGCTGCTCGCCATCATTGCAAGGCAGACCCCTTGAGCGTGTGTGTGTGTGGATACATGACAGAAGTTTCTGCATGTGTAATTCCTCACATGGTTGACTTCCTAATTCTGCCTGCATGCGTGCGTTCCTATGGATGTCTAGTATATATATATATATATACAGTATGTGTGTGCATGTGCTCATTAATGTTACATATAGACTTTAACATATGTGACATGCATGCAATCATGACCTAGTTAACTCTCTGACCGGGTCAATCTGCAAAATGCGATTACTTTCCATTACTTTAGTTATTTCGTATTTAAAACAGCTTCTTGTTCAGCATTTGGTTTCATGTAAATGATCCACTGTTCCCAATTTAGGGCAAAAATATTTAGTTTTACTCCAAAAGATGGGCCAAATTTTCCATTAATTCTATTTCCTGAACATTATCAAGTGTTCCCAGGAAGATTAACTTTAACGGGAAACTAGTGTAACACACCAAAATGAAAGAATAACCTGTCGGTGATCGGTTTGCATTGTGGGTAATGTAGACATCAGGTTTTGTGCGGCTTTAAAAAAAAGCATCGATTTTTACCTTTTTTTTTCTTTCTAAAGTCCATATTGAGTCTGACAGTGTTCAATGCTAAATCATTGGAATACTCTTTAAAATCAATATCTCGTTAGAGCTTTTTTTTTTTTGCTGGTATCCGTCGCTTCCTTGTAGAGCTTCTTTTATATTACATTGATCACAATACAGTTGTTTGGTGTGGCATGTCCCATAATATCTTTCATGGTTGAATTTAGAGTGAATTGTCCCAGAAAAGATTTAATTTAGTGTAACTCCAGAATACATGAGTATGGTTTGGTCTTCAGGGTCACCACAGAACAGAGTACTTGGCTTTTGATCTGGGGTGTTATTGCAGACGTTGAATGCTACTTTTAAAGGTGAAATAACAAAAGGTATTCAAGTTCAAGATGGCTTAAATGGAAAGAATGGATGGAATGAAGGAAAAAGAGATGCTGATAAAAAAAAAATCCAGCAAAAACAGACAAAAGGATGGAGACTGTGGATTGTGAGATTAGAGAACATGCAGACAGAGTAGACTGCTCAAGGCTGCCGGGCTTTATCTGAGCCCTGAGGCGTGTTGTTGTTATTGCTCATACAGGCCTCTGGCAGCAGGGGGTTCAGGAAGGTCCAGAGTTCAGGAGTCCATGTGGGGGTTTTGGGACCTGACAAAAAGAAAATGGGAGGAGGAGGGGGGGGGGGGGGGGGGGGGGG
>JBBPCS010000023.1:2439497-2454893 GCA_037974645.1 Hollardia meadi
CACACACACACACACACACACACACACACACTTAAGTAGGCCAAAGCACAAAGCCTTTCCATTAATCTTGATGGGTCTGTGCTTTGCAAGTCTTATAATAATCACGCATTCTTAAGAAATTAGGATTTTGTGATTAAATTATTGCTTTGGGTTTTGTACAGAAGTGAATGGGCTCAATGAGTCTAAGCTATATGCTGTATGACTGTATCACATATTATATCATAGCCTGACACCGTCTAAACCACAAAGATGTAGATGTAGTAGAAAAGCTCAGCTTGTGTCTGGGCTGAGATCTAATCCTCAGCATTTTAGTTTTAACATGAGAAAGAAGGGCAGAGTAACAACAGAGGCAGAATTCAGCTGAGATTTCATTTTTTGCCTATGGGAGGAAGACCTAAATGTAACATGATCCCAATCTTAATAGCTCTTACTGCAAGTGTGCCAACTTATACAACAGTAATGACTACCATAAGTAGTACACACAAATAGTATCAGGTCAACAGACATGCCAGTCGAACAAACCACACAGTAGGCAAATCTCACTTAAACCCCTTTTGAATGTGACACATGTGGCCTGGATGAGAGGGTGCAGGAAAAGTGTAGGCTAACAGACAGGGGACGTTACTTCCTGTGAGGAAACATAGTGTCTGGAGAGATGACTTCAGGTCTGCTTTAATCCTCCCTGGCTGGCCCTCATCATGAGGGTGATTATCATGGACCGTCTGAAAGGGCCGACAGAGCCTGAGGGATAGATGGCTTTAGATATACAACCTAAAGCTGCACACACACACACACACACACACACGTACTGACTTATATGTTGCTGCATACACGCAAGGATTAGACACTAGACATGACAGTAAAGTGCTGTGAAGATCACATTGCCGCTTGTTATTAAAATGTCTCGTTGTCCCTGTTTACATTGTGAGGTCATCTGGCTCGGGCCCAGCGGGGCTGGAATGAGTTCCTTCATAAAAGCACACAAAGCAGCATCAACAGCCAACAAACACTGGCATTCAAAAAGTCCCCAACCAACAGCGTAGAGAGGAGTCTAATCTACTAATCAATCGACTGTCTGTGTTATGTGTGTATGGAGCTATGCAAAATGTAATTTACTTATTGCAGAGGATGCAGCGTTGACACTGTGCCCCATGGGAACAGGCAGTGGAGGAAGGGCAGTGCCCCCTGCTGCCTGTGACTGGAAAAAACAGCTTGGTTTTGCTGTCCAGCCCTAAAACAAAACCCCAGGCTTATGTTCCATGTTGTTGTCTCTGATGAGAGCATCATTACATGGCACTCAGGCAAATATTGTAATTCAAATACAATATTGATAATGTGCTGCAGACAGGCAGATGCATACTGTGCAAACCAGCTGTGAACATGAGGAAAAACACTAATAGTCATGTGACTTTGTCTACAGCAGGGTGTTTTGAACCATTGAGAAGACAATCCAGAAACAAATATAAACCTCTACAGTTAGGGGCAGACAGGAAACATGCAGAAATATGAATTGGATATACATTTTCTCCTAAGCTGTCTGAGAAACTGGATAAAAACTGCACAGTAACACAGAGTGGACACTGACGCCCTCTGAAGCAGATATCCACCACCTCTGCAGGAACATAAATATTGTTCCACAATAGCGAGGAACAAGGAGACGCTGGATCCGCTGAACTTGCACTTCCTACACTTCCTCCTCCATTCAATTAAGGCGCTTTATCTGACACAAAGAGATTCCTGTTGGAAAGCAGCTAAAGCATTAAGCACTTTGTTTTTTCCTCCTTAAAAAAAAAGTGGCATGGTACAACAAAGGCTCAGAAGGGGGGACTCAGAAGGGTTTTGCAGATTAAAAGTGAGGAATTCCTTTGTTCGTTTTAATTCATTTAGCCTATAGTACAATCAACACTCCTGTCAAGGAGGGAATAGGAGGGACATATTGAGTATGTTCATGAGATGCCGGATTTATGTGTCTTGTTCGGTCAGGCGGTCCCACCTGGGGCTTTAATGTCCACTGACACACATGGACTCACACCAGCTCAGCCTACAGAGAGTCTGATTTCCAGCTGGCCCAAAACCATTTTAGCAGTTTAGATTTGACTGTTTACTCTTAAGAAAGCTAGGAAACAAACGCACAAAGAATCAAAGAGAAAACAGCAGAAAATAAGGGAATTATGTCCATATGAACTGAAGTCTCAATTTTTTTTTTTTGTAATCTTTTCCAACAGTTTGAGATGTCTGAAGTGCATCATTAGCAGAATGGTATAATGTAACCTGGGTACATTAAGTAAAATATCAAGCAGATTTAGGGCTTATTGAAATCAGCTGAAACACGGTGCTGAAATTACACTTCAGAAGCCACAACAAAGGGTTTGTTTTCCCCTGAACTCCTGTAATTGCATTTTATCCCATTTTAATGAAATGTGCTGTTTTTTCTCCGCCATTATTCACAATGAGAACCAGTTAATTATCACGTCTATTGGTTTCCACTGAATTCCAGATACCTGAACAAATTATTGCTAAATCATGTAGAAACCACAGAACAAATTGCATGACTTGGGTCCAGAAGGTGTGCGATTAATATTAATTTCGGGTTGGTGTGTTGAACCCAAACAGAACGAAGAAAAACCAACACCTGTGAAACAAAAGGCGACAGGAGACAAAACAATCCCAACATCTGCTGGGTGGTGAACTCCGTTTGCCCTGGTGAAAGGAAGTTGGTGGGTTGTTGTGTGGCCTTGTTTCTGCAGCTCTGAATTCCAGCCCGTCTAACTCCCACATTACATGAACACAAAACCACCTTGTGTGATTGTTGGCTCCTGCTGGGCCTTATCACAATACTACTAGGGAGGGTGAAGTCTAAAGTCGGAGCCACAGACCCGCTGAAACAGTGTTGGCATTGTGTCTAGAACAAATTAAATTAGAGAAATTACATCAGTGTCTGGACTGGGTTTTCTGCCCAAAGCTGCCAATCAAGTGGAAACAAACACAAAGTAGCTGAACTATTTTCATTACTGTTACAACTGTCGATTAAGCAACCGCAGTCAGCAGTCCCCTGGGGCACGCAACGTTGGAGGTTGACTGTTCATTACATCATGTGTAATATGCATAAAAAAGTTTGACTAAAGTCTAAGCTTGCACTACAGGCAAAACACATGCCTGGGAGATAATCTGTGAAGTTGAACAACTTTCATCTTTACTACTGCATCAACATTATCTGCGCTATTTGAGGGTCACATTTGAGCTTGGCCTCCCAAAGCTTTTGTTGAGCTATTGTTCACAGAATTACATTAAAACTGATCTGCAGAATTTGATGAGCAACCAAAACCATGCGTGCACTTTAAAATTGTATCCCAGCACCTGCATAACTGGTTTCAATGTCTGCAACTAGAAGTGCCACCTTGGCCTTTACAAAATAAGGCGGCTGTGATTCAGCAGGAAGAGCGAGTTTTCCACTAATTGCAGGGGTGGTGGTTCGATACCAGACTGCTCCTGTCTGCACATCATGTCCTTGAACATCGGAACTTGCTGCCATCGGTGTGTATATATGATTGGAACAATGAGGCAAATTGTAAGGATGTTTAATAGAAGCACTTTATAAATGGAGTCCAATAGTGTTTTACCTAATGAAAAATGCTTTGTAAGGTTGACTTAAACTTTATTGTCCCCAAGGGGAAAATCATTTCCACAGCACTGTACATGAACACAAACAGCATTGCTCAACAAACAAACAACACACAGTAACAACATATGTAGACCACAGGAAACACTCAACGAGGCCTCTTATTTAAGGCGGCTATGGCAGCTGGGATCAAGCTTTTTCCAAAGCCAGCCGTTGCTGCACCTCAGAGCTCTGTACCTGTGCCCAGAGGGCAGTAGGGTCAGATGGCGGTTGAGTGGATGTGTGATGTCCTGTGCTATTGTGGTTGCAATGCATGTGATGGCCTTATTGTTTAGTTCTGTAAGGTTGGGTGTGGGGAGACCGATTATTATGGCAGCGGTATTGGTTATGCGTGTGAGTTTAGCCCGGTTAGTAACCTGTTTCTTTTGTTTTACTGACATTAAAGTGAAGATGATTATCTTCACACCATTGGGTGAAGTGCGTGATTGTGTTGTGGTAGTCCAGAGCAGAGTGGTTATCTGTAAGCAAGGCAAGGATGGCTGTGTCATCTGAGTATTTGAGGTAAGTGGAGGTGGGTGATGGACTGGTGCAGTCATTGTTGTAGAGTGTACAAGAAAGGGCTAAGCACACAACCCCACGGGGCTCCTGTGTTGGTGGTGAGCGCAGGTGACATGCACAGCTTGAAGTCTGTCGCTTAACAAATCATGAATGAGATGGATCAGACGGGGGGAGTGTTGAGATGGTGCAGCTTTTGGATCATCAGATGCCTTTGGATGGTGTTAAAAGCGGAGCTGAAGTCCAGTTCTTCTGTATAGATGAGAGTACAAATGTTTTCTCATTTCTTGATACGATGTTCCACCACAGGTCTCATGAGGGCTTTTCCATTAACATATTATCTTATAATGCATGCAAAATCATCTTCCTACATTTTTCTTTCTAAGGCTATAATACATGAATTGCCTCCTTATTTATGTTCCTAAAGTAGTTCCTAAAACTATCAGTAACAGCAACCTTCGATCGTGTGGACAAATTATGTTTGCCATTCCTCGATCCTGCACTGTTTTTGGTAAAAGTGCTTTTGAAGTTTTCGCGTCCTCATCATGGAGTGAGCTACAGATTCACCTTGAACTATAGATTATCTCATAACAATGGAAGATTATAAAATGAGGATCAAGGACTATTTGACCACTGAATGTACATGTCCTGCCACTGAACACTGATAAATTTGTGGTTTGATTTATTGATCGTTTTAAGTTTGTAGCTTCTTCTTTTATGTGAAACTTTTTGTGCTGCTGTCTTGGCCAGGACTCCCTTCTAAACGAGGATTTATGATGCAAAGCATTTTAGATTATATCTCTGATAGCAGAATGTTCTCTGCTAATATACTGACCAAAGAAGAGCACAAACAGGCTTCAGGCTGCTGTATCATTGTCACAAATTCTGTTGTGCATTAAAAAGTAATGTATACTTTAGTGCAGAGGACAATGTAACACACTTGAATACACACAAAAGGCTTAAGGCAGATGGTCAGTGTACGTACACACTCTTGATACCGCCATTACACAATAGTTCTCACCAAGGCAATACAGAAGTGTTACTTCAAGTGAGAACAAGTCAGATATTTGAAAGTGTTAAATTCTTATAAAGTAGAAAATACTGCAGTGTGTGAAGGAATAACACTCTAACTCTGCTCTAAAGAAAGAACCATTTTAGAAATCCATCACATAGACGAACTTTGGTCTGCAGACGTCCATAAATAAAGTTTGGGGTTACTGAGGAGATAAATATACAATAGGTTAATGTTTCTTCCCCAAATAATCAAAAATATGATATTTCATCTGGATCCAATATTTGTCAAATACAAAGCTGCCATGGTTTCCCTGCCAACCCCCCTGGGCCATCTGGGGTCATCTCCCTGGTGACTGTTATGCTCCTAACAGCATCACTGATGGACAAGCAGTGGCCCCAAAACTGAGCCTACAAGAATCTGTTATTGACACTCTGGACACCACATGAGCACTTCCTGTGAGCTCAGGATTATGAAGCTAATAAGCAGGTTAGCAGTTCAAAAATCTCTCTACACACTGGAGATAAAAGCTGTTATAAGGGCTGGAGGTTGTTTGACTACAAAGCCATGCTTGAAGAACAGAGCTATTACATCTGGGCTTCACCTGCGAATGAGCCAACTCGAGCTGGTTTCCCACCATGTGGCCTCAAAAGTCACTATTCTTCAGCCAGATCAGTCTGAAGTCTGCCAGTAGCCCCCTTTACACAGCCCGTTCAATGCGGGCCTGTTGCGCCTCTGTTGCGCCTCTGTATAAATGTCACAGAGGTGTAATGGGGGGGTCAAAGTTGTTCCGCCTCTGAGACAGCAGCGGTGGTAATCACAGCTCCGAATCTATGTCTGTATAAACGGAGTGAGCCGGCGAGGTGGAACGACAAGACAGGACTGTGACGTTTTGCCGACATGTTATGTGTGCGACCCAAAACCGGGAGATTTCAAAGCAGCTAGCTAGGGACAGTAAATGATTGTTATTGTCATGTTATTCCATTGTTTAGAAAGCGCTGCTCGTCGCGCATGTAAAACGTCACACTTGACTCTGACGCTGCTGTGTTATTTGTCACAACTCTTTTAATTACGGACTGCCGGCTTGCTATATAACATCACACAATGGAGCGCCGTTATGGCACCGTTGCTTTGTTCAGTGTAAATAAGTAAAGGTGGCATAGAGAAGGGTCTTCGTTGCGGCGATATTGTGCAATCTCTGTGTAAAAAGGGCCAGTGTGTTGAGTTAACTTGACTCATGAGGGAAAGACGACTCTTCTACCTGACAAACCCAGAATGATAGTGAAAGTAAATGATTTCTGCTAATTCTTAAAAAGGATTCAGAAATATGCGTCAATCAGTGACCCTCAGCAGATGGTAATTGGTGACTTCTGGGTGGGTCCTGAATGGCCTGGGCTCCAACATCAACTACACATAATTGTCCCCTTCCTCCTTCTCGTTCCATCTGTTCTCCTCCCGGATGTAATCTGCTTCTCTAATCTGGATGCCCAAACACAGCAAGAGCCACATAAATCGGATGCCTTGCCAACAGTGACTTTAGCACATGCAGCTCAAACATACGTTGTGCTAACCAATGTGCAGTCAGCATGCACCCCTTCATATGGGATTTACACTCCTCTGCTACATGTGTGATTAACCTTACACTACTCTGCACAGCTGGAATTAAACTATATGAAGATCAGCCTGCCAGGAGCAGTCCCATACAGATGAACTCACTACTCTACATCCTTTTGACCTCAGTAACATTGCCACCAAGAAAATATCAATCACAAGACATGCACATAGCAGATAGCCCATGATTCCAGACAGTCATTACTAAAAGCACAGTTTTCCTATTGAAAAATCCTGACTGATTGGCTGGGAGAAGAAACTGGTCAGAGCATCAGACTGTCAATATCATTGTCAGAAACAAAAGGGAGAATGATGAACGGTGTATCTGCGTCTTCAAGATATAAACATTGAAGGTTGTCAGTGATAGATAGACGGTTTGTGTCTTGTAGCTGAGCTCACTCCCTATCACAATGCAGATATGCTACACTTACCATTCTGCCTGCAGATGGCCAAGACACACACACACACACACGACCCAGCAGAGGACAGCGACCGACCGCGTGCTGCTCCAGGTCTACTGTGGGCAAAACCCTTCGTGCCTCCAGCCCCCGCAGAGCTACACTGTCTTACAGCCAGACATTGATAACGTAATGCTGCACACAGACAGACACAAGCAGCATCCCGGGCTTGACTGGCTGTTGCTACTGCAAAAGGAGCAGTGCTACGGTGGAAAAGGAGAAAAGGGAGAGATTTGCTTGAGAGTGAGGGTGAGACAGAAAGGGGGAAGGAAAAGGTCTGTGTAGATCAGGCTTACTGACAGACCTCAGGAAGAAAACCGGAGGGAGCTGAGATATCAAACACCAAGCACAGCTGTGGCTTAACATTCAGAGAGTCACTAAACTCTTATAATCTTAATATTAAAGCATCAAACAGAACAGAAGGCAACAGAAAACATGACATTTTTTGGGATAATCATTGAATGTTCTGTTTCGGGTCCTGCAGATCCGAGGCAGTCTATCAGCATTGATACCAGAATACATGATTTCCCATGGCATGTTTCAAAAGTCTGCTTCTGTAAAAACAGCTGTAAAACAGGGTTAAATACAATGTACATATGCTCTATACCCGTTTATTTTCTCTTCACAGAACCACAGTAGTACACATGTTATGGTTTACTGAAAGCAAATAATAAAACCAAGGCCAAGGTTACTGTGGAGGGATCACTACTACCAACTTTTGCAACATGTTAAGCTTAACCACAACGGTTTCCAATCTGTGGAGAAGGCTGTCAACTCTGGTTTGTTTAGATAACTCCTGCCGTGGCTAAAACTTGTTTGGGTACATTCTGTGGGACATGGCAATATTCATTTAAGCAGTGCAAAGCCTGCTCCCTCATTTACACATGAACAGAACAGTAACGAGGTGAGTCTGACAGCCTTTAATGGAGCGGTGTCAAGTGCTGGCACTTCTGTGCCTTCGACTTACAGGTAGAAACACAGCGATAAGTCGGCTAGAACCTTTTTTGTTTTGCAACTTGCATTTTTTGTAACCTCAGTTGTGCTAAAATATTCACCGTCACCATTCCCACTGAGCGTTGCTGTTCAATTATCTATGAACCAAAGAGAAAGCATTACAGGCACACACTGACTTGCGAGAAGAGCACTGCTGTGGATTTTTGGACAGAGCCGCATGATTCTTGACTCCAAATCAAATTATGTATAGCACATGGCGTGCGTCAGCAGCACTAACACCTCAAGTGAATGAGGTGTAAAAAGGAAGTGGCACAGACTCAGTGAAACACCTGGCACACAGAATCCATGGCCAACAAATGGAACTGAATTATAAGTTGTAGACTTTTTTTCATTAGTGTTGAAGTTAACATGTATGTGCATGGATTCAAGTGCTAAAACAAAGATTAAAGCTAAAGTGAGTAGTATTGAGGGACTGCGTTTTAGACTGGAATGTTTTGCAGATGTGAAAACACCTAATAAATGTCAGACAATAGCTAGTTTTATATTATGTGCTACTTGCCTGCCAACATAACTGTCATGGTAATGTTTTAGTGGAGAAAACAATCCGAAAGTCATCCTCATTCTTAAAGTGGGTCATTGCACCATCAGAGAGGTCCTGTGTATCTCGGAGTAGATCCTACAGTAAAAGGTAGGAAAGACCTAAATAAGCATGATAAATGGTGAACATGTAGAGTATGTAGGCTATTAAAGGGACAGTTCAGCCCAGAAAAAGAGTAGTGCTGTTTATCCATCTAGATTGTTTTGGTATGAGTCGCTCAGTTTTGGAGAAATCGAGTATAAAGATGTCTGTCTTTTCTCAAATATAATGGAACTAGAGTGCACTTGTCTTGCGCTGCTCAAAGTACCAATAAAATACATTTAAAAAACTCAAATCAGCTCTTTCCACATATAATCAGATTACTCAAGATAATCCACAGAGCCACAAAGCAGTTTCATGTTGGAACTATTTTCTTTCTGTATCACCATACATCTAGTCATGGATGAGAGGCTAGCTGACTAAGCTAACTAAGCTAGCTATGGTTACAGCTCAGACGAGGAAGACGTTGTTAATGTTTACATCCCACCCTGTCAGGAGCACGAGCCTCTCATCCAGAGTACGTGTTTCCTTCTGCGTGGTGATATGATGTATTTTGGTAGAAAGAAAATAGTTCCCACATGAAACTGCTCACAATAAGGTCTGTGGATTATCTTGAGTAACAAGGGTCATGATTTCTGAAAAGAGACATTGCTGTTGAGTTTTTTAAACATATTTTATTGGTGCTTTGAGCACCACAAGAAAAGTGCAATCTAGTTCCATTATATTTGAGAAAAGGCAGAAATCTCTCCAGCGGATATCTCCAAAACTGAGCAACTCAGACCAAAACAATCTGTATATATTTTGGATTTTGGGGTGAACTGTCCCTTTAACTTTGAGATTTGTATCTGCTTTATCTCCGTCTGGTCTGTGCAGTGTTCTCTCTTTTCCTGAGTTTAACTTTTTTGTTTTTATTTACAAGCCAATGCCAAACACACAAACCTGGCCAGACTGCAGAGTTTGGAGATCACGTACACTTTAACCTGGATGATGACCACTTTTCCAATGGCATAGAGACAATGATAAATGGCACAGAGCTTCTCCAGGTGAGGTGTTTTTAACTTATGTGGGACTGTAAGAAGCCTCTTATGAAGGAGCTGCAGTCAGAAACTCTCTGCTGTGAGTTAAGCTGAATGGAGTGATGACCTCCGCTGTTAAACAGCCTTGGGGTTTTCACTGCTGCTGGGAACAGCAGGGACCAGGCCACTATGGCACAGTGTGACAGTGATGTGGAGAGAAGGATGTGGGTGAAGGGTAACTTCGGAGGAATTAACAACAGTGGCAGGAAGATGGCAAGAGGGGGAGGGAAAAAGCTTTGGGCAATGCAGAGACTGATGCACAGAGATCCAGAGATCAGAGGCCCAGAATCTAATAACATCTCACAACTGTAACCGAGGGTTAATTTTCTCCCCTTTGGCCCTGTTCACTCTATCCTTTACAGGCATGACCTCAAAGGGACAGAAATGATCAGCCTGTCTGTGAAGAGCAGTCATAAAGTTCCCATTCCTGCATATTTATTCAACTCTGCTCATTTAGATAAAGTTCAATATAACTATAAGGGCCATAAAAATGGGTTAACAACAGCACATAGCAAACGGCTTCTGGCATTCTGGTACTGCATATGTTGCAGAAGGACTCACTGTGGTACTCAGAAAGTCATTCCACCAGATGTTCGCAGTATAATCTCCATAAACCAAAAATAGCAGATTTATGTTACACAAAGTGACCGAAGCACAAGCTCAAGACTGAGGAGAACAGACAACCGTCACTGTGGATACAGTCACACACCAAACTGTACAATGACAACAAACGCACAAATAATGATGTCAAAGGTTAACTGTACTCATGCAGTATTTACGTTTTCAGATATGTAGATTTGAAGTGGATTGTAATCTGTGTGGGTTATGATGTACAGACTGGGTGGACAGTCCGTGACATTAATCTGGTTGGGGCTATATATTGGGTTCATGCAGACCATCTGTAACTGAGGGATAAGCAGCCCTGTGATGATATTTGTTTAAATTAGTGTGTGATAGTCGGGCCTGTTCGGCTCTAAGTTAAGATGTAAACTCCAGATGTGTGTGACTGTGTGTTGATGTTCACTGACGCTTTCGTGTCTATTTGTCCAATTGTGTGAGTGGACAGATTGCTGACAAAGCTGCCATCGTCTAGTCAGCAGCTGTGCTGTGCTAATAACAATAATCCAGTCAGCCACATCTGTGATGTACAGCGAACCACAGCTATTTCAGAGGAAAAAATAAATGAAATGCCATCTGACCACTAATGTCACAAATGGCCAGTGGAATTATAAAGCTGTGAGTGTTTTATGTCCACTATTAAAAACCAGATACATTTTTCAAAAAGGTTAAAGGAATTGAGATGAATGTTATCATTTAGAAAATTTAATAGCTGCACGTTAGGGGTGTGCCTTATATTCTTCACAATAATACTGGTATAATTTTTAATTTGACGAAAAACATGAAATACTATTGCGACTTGTTGAAGTAATGATGTCATACTGTTATGCACAGCAACAATAAGTATGTCTGAGAGTTAAAGTAACTGCTTCTAGCTCCACGATGAAGGAGGGTGGGTACAAAACATTGGATGTACATCAAACCACAATATGTAAGAAGTGCAAGAAGATTGGTATTTCACCACCTCAAGCAGAAGCATCCAGGTGGTGTCCAGCCTCTGAGACTGGTGGAGGCCAGTTTAACAACAGAGGACACAGTATGGAGGTGATTTACAGCGGCTTCAATGAGGGCGATGACTGCAGGGAAGCGGCAGAACAAGGAGATAGAGTCGTGCATCAGCTGCAGGCGAAAACATTGAATTGAGTTTTTACTCCAACCAAACCAGAGGTGACCAACCAACCAAAATGGTTTTGTTGAGTTTTATTTCGTTTATGTCTCATTTGAATGAAGTGTGAATTAAAGAATTAGCAAGGCAATTAAGCTGTCTTCAGAGGGTTGTGCAGTTGTATTTTTCTGTTTAGTAAGAAATATAGGTATGGGAATATTTATTTGTTAACATTTTATGAGTTTGTTTTGTTTATTTATCAGACTCAAAAATGCAAAGAGAAATGGTGAAACTTAGCTACACATGTCCCAGCTGAAACTATGGGGGGATATTGGACTATCAGACCTCTACAGGTACAAAGTGGCATTAAGAGACTGGGCAGATGGGGCTAGCTGGTTAGCATGCTAACTTCAGTATATATCTCTGCAACACAATACACAGACGTTTTTGACATAAGGTCAACAGTGCTGTGTCTTCACAGTTTGTTGATATAATTCAGTTCATTTGTTAGTGCTTTAAACTAAAATGATGGCCATATCTTACAAATTGCACCTTCAAGGAGAGAGAATCCTCCCATTCTATATCAGCTGCAGTAAAGCACATTTCAAGAGTGTAAAATGTTTCGCCTCATTAAATAAAAAGACATAACGTAGTTTATATGATGAACTTTCATAATGGGTTAAATACATTCCACTGTGTGAATCACATAAAAAGCTTAAAGGCAAATGTAGGCAGCAGAACAGGAGCTCTCTGTAGGGAAACCTGCTGCTGTGCTCACAGCACACATCCTGCATGAATGGAAGTTTACATACATGAACACAAATGTGAAAAATGCACAACTTCTTGGAGGGACTTTTCCTTCTTGTTCCCTTCCACTAGTTGGAAGCAGGAATTTGATTGCTGACCTTAGTCTGAATTCTCAGGCTAGCTCTAATAATAGCCCAGACACCAGCGAGCGCAAGACTCCTAAGTCAGCAGCCAGAGCTTGCTTGCCAGGCCCTGCTTTAGTCTGGCTCTGGATGAACCAGGCTGTTGATTAGAAAGAAAAACAAGGTTCCCGAATCACGTTCTCAACTTAGTCACCCTCCAGTGTTTACGGGAAAAAGTACAATGCAGCTAAAAATATAGCATACAGTCCAAACATAGCGAAGATCTTAAATTTCGGTCGCCAGTCATGAACATTCTAAGACATCAATATATGCAACTGCATTGAGATGAAACCTGTGTCTCTTTAAACAATGCACAAGCCTTCAACATTTTTCTCTAATGCTAATGCTGCAGAGAGGGAGGGCACCCCTTTTGGCACGATTCCCAGGCAAACTGGGCAGCGATGTGAGAGAGAGAGACACTGCTTTGCCATAACCAGACTGCTCATTCAGAGTGGGGAAAATTTTGTCCCCACAAACTCTGAAAAACAGAAAAGGTATTTAGAGAATACTGGTGTACTGCAGCTCCAACAATAATAAGAGCTAGCTGTAAATCAGTCAAAAACTCGCCTGAATCCAGCAAGAGGCTAACAGCTTCTGACAGACGTGCCAAACTTCTTACTTTTACTTTAAACTATGACTCTTTGTTTCTTGTCACACAGGAATTTCTAGTGATTGTGTGAGGTTTGCTGTCTTTAAAGCACCGGGGAAATGGTACACATTGTCTTAGGATGTTAAGCAATGTCAAGATATAGTTTTCCCAACCCTCTCTGCTGTAGCTTTCCCACTGAAAACAATGTCATAACCAAAGTGGCTGAGCGGAAAAGGCCACAAATGTCATTTTAGATAAACATGGTCTCAGAGCTACATCTTACTGTCCACCTACAAAGTTTCTCCCTGTTGTCTTAGATCCAAAATGACAACAAAACTAGACTACCTCTCTGTAAGCTTAGACATACTGAAATACACTCTGTCTTTCTTACCCATAAAAATTCTCAATGTCATGCAGGGCCTCTGGGAGCCATTCAACTGCTAAAATGAGAAGTCACACAGATAACAAGGTCACATATTTTAATCACTGATTTTTAAATGTCCTTAGTGTGTGTTTTGTAACTTGATCCAATACATCATCAAAGGTTAAACACGTTCCACCTCCCTCAGGGATCTCCTAAAATATGTCACATTCCTCATAAATATAAATATCGCAAACAGGCGGCTGGCAGTCTACTGTATCAGTGGTTAACAGGTGGAGGGGAACGGCGAGGACACTGAGGTCGTTCTGTGGTGGGAGACTACAGGGGCCTGAAGCGGTCTTTCAAACTCTTAAAACTTTAACTTTAACTTTAACTGAGGATGGAAGGGAAACCAAGACAGAAGTGTGTAAACCATTGACTATATATAAAGATGGACAACATGAGAGCTCCCCAAAAGTGAAGCCAAAACATCTCAATTGCCCCCTGCTGGTGGGCTGCAGTATATGTCATCAACTCCCCCTCAATGATATCAGGTAGGACATGGGCCAAACTAAAAACTCAAAGTACACCTCAAATAAATTTTTCCCAAAGATGGTTTCTGTCATTTTAGGTAGGTCTGATCACGTGGATGTATGTTCAAGTGTTCATTTTTCTGATCAGTTTGGTTTTAATTAGTTATTTGATGCTATAAAAACAGGGTGAAATGTGTATGGGCTGGAACTCGATACCGCGACTCTGCGGCCCGGTCGCTACTGCGCAGACTCTGGCTCAAAATGACGTCACCAGAGCAAGATGGCAGTGCTTGTATACAGAATATTTTGGCTTCATTTTTGTACGATGGGAGGAAGTGGAGACACACTCTTTTAAAGCAACATGTTCACATACACACACATACACACTGAAGAACGCTCTGAGGAAAGTAGTTTACAAGTGTCACATAGTGAAGTTGCTCAAAAGCTGCTGAGCAAAATGAAGAGACAGAGAGGTTTTTATTAGCAACAGCAGAATATTCATATCTTTGGATTATTCAGTGCATGAAGTCATTGACAGTGACTTGTTTACAAATGGACAAAGTCTAACCAGAGTCCAGTCCAGCAGGTGTACATTCACAGCAGTTAACAGTAAGTGAGCTATTTGGGAGCTTGTTTGTGGTGTAAAATGCAGTTCACTTCCTCAGGTAAACATTATTTTTTAACCTTGGAGGGCTCTAGATTTTATGGGAATAATTTGGCTGGAAAAATGCGGTCACCCTGTGCAATAGTGACGCAATAGTTATTTTAAGACAAATAAAATGCTTTTGGCTTTCCGGCCCTCAACGTCTCTTAAGTTTATGTTTCTACATCAAAGATTCTTAAAAATATCCCCAGAGGTGAGTTTGACCCCATTCTTTTGTACAGACATTTTATGGAAGGCTATGAGAACCGAGATCCACCTGCTGTAAAAACACTTTCCTGTGTCTTTGTCAAAATGTTTCAATAAAAAAAGAGTAAAAACAAATACTGGGGATCCTCAGAAAAAGGTTTGAATAAGCACTGCCAGTGTGTATTAGCTCATAAAGGAGCTGCCCGTGGCAACCTTTTAATCTGCCAAAACTACCGGATGTTTTTCTTGTTTCTTTTCACTGACCAGGAGTCTAAAAAGAAACTGAGAGAGGGTCTCCGACAGTAAAAAATAAGGAAGTCATTAGCTGCTTATGGTGCCTAAATACTATGGCCAGCTCCATAAAGCAGTCAGTAATGGGCATCCATGCTCTGTGCCCTATTAACCTTTGAAGATCACATACACACACACACACACACACACACACACACACACACACACACACACACACACACACACACACACACACAC
>JBBPCS010000023.1:2454993-2486626 GCA_037974645.1 Hollardia meadi
ACACACACACACACACACACACACACACACACACACACACACACACACACACACACACACACACACACACTAAGATAGACACCTGTAATTAAAAACACCTCACACAGAGCAACAGTTACTGAGTATGTGGTTTCCTGCCAGTCAGGGGGTTTTAAACACTATATTTTAGCAATCTTGGTTAAATTTCAAGCAATATCATAATAGATTTATTGTGAGTAGCCCTAAATTAGGAAATATAAATAGAAGAACAGATATAAGGGACGTAAGACGTATTTGTGACTTGATTTTAATGTTAATTATCAAGATTTAATTTGAAATAGTTGGTAACTTGATCAATCTTTTTAGGCAGCTGTAGTAAAAAAAAGTCATGTATTTATCTTAGAGTGGATTTAAGTGTTTTTAACACAGCCTTAATTAGTTTACATTTCCAGTGCAGCAGCCTTTTTAATGCAGTAATAAAGGATGTTAGTCACCAATTCATAGGTCTAAGCTTATATGCAGCAGTGAACATGGGAGGTTCAATTCAGGATCATTGTGCCTTTTACTGTCTGGAAAAAATCTGATAATGTCTGATTAAAAAAATACATCAAATCTAAGGCAGGTTTAAACGCAAAATTAAATTCAAAAGTTTGGAAAGAGAGAAGAGAGGAGTGGGTATAAAGAGGGATGCTGGTGTGGTCTGAGCTCCTGGATAATATGGAGAACAACATGCCAAAAGTATGTGAGTGTGTTTATCTGACGGTTAAAGAGAGAAATCCTGAAAGCCAGAGGGATTGCTGCAAGACGGACTATTTTAGACGAACGGGAGCTCCTTTATACACCGGAAGACAAAGAGGAGGTTAAAAGAGTTTAAAAAGAAGGGAGCACATAAAAGGAAAGAGAGGTGAAGGGGAATGCAGGCAGCAGGCTCTCGGGAGTGAGGGAGGCAGGAGCCTCATCGCTTCCCTTTGATCCATCAATGAGACGCACATGTTGTGATGTTTACCAAGTTCGTATGATTCCAATTCTCACAGGGGCACAATTCAGATGTTTACGTCTCAAATCCCAACACAAGCAACGCCACTGTTTCAATCGCCGATTCCCCAAACAATTCATATTTCAAAGCATTTACCACAGTACAGAAGAGTCAGACGACCGAACGGTCTCTTGACTCTAAACAAACCACCATGATCACAGTTATATTGTGACACAGCAACATGAAACCAATCAATAGTAGTATCTAGACATGTCATGATCCAAACATACGATGGTCCTCATCATTACTGGCCATATATAATGTAGTAGTAGCAGCAGTTGTTGACAAACCCTGTTTGTGGGAAAGTCAAAAATAGATTTTACTTCTTTCCAACAATTGTTTTAAAAGAAGAAAGTAAAAAAAAGCTGAAAGCTGTCAGATTTTAAACAAAGTTTTCTTTCCAGATCTGACATGTCAAGAAAGATGAAATAGATTTTAGTATGTGTGGTAACATCACTATGTGGAAGAAGCAGATCAGATCACAAGTGATTCTAAGTGTCACATGGAGTAAATGAAGAGTAAATAGTCACTGAATGGTGGCGTGCCAATGCTCTGGTTATTTCAGTGGTTTCAACACACACACACACACTGATGTGATACATGGAGGAAGGAAAAATTCACACACCATGCTAACGGTCAATAAAAGTGCACCTGGTCCACACATTACATTTCCGACACCGTTTACTCCCAGTGGGTGAGCAGCTAGTCTGCGTGTGTTTCTTTGTGCAGTGCCCGTCATCCTGCTGCATTCGGGGTCTCCAGCTTATGTTGGCCACTTGATCCGAGGGGCTCTTTCTCAATCACTCAAATCCACGACTGATTTAACAATTGCCCGATTGATTCACGTACACTGATTTCCTCTTTCTCTCTCGACCCATCTCATTAAACCACTTCCTAAATTGCACTTACGGTAACCTGTTAAGTAAATGTTAGGGTCTTAAACTCACAGCCTCGATCCATTATCGTGTCACAGCATGCTAACATTCCATGCTTTACTTACACCCAAGTGTTTAAATCTGATACCACCATCTGTGTCTGCTGGTTGTGTTGATGCCGATGTGTGTGGAGAGAAGAACAGAGTAAGATGAGCCAACTGGTTTCTTTTCTGCTATTTTGTATTTGAGATATGTGAATGCGGGATGCATGTAGGATTGTGGAACTTCTTCTTGGGCAAATTGGGATCTGGTAAGAAGCCGCCCCTGACAGCATCACCGTGAGCTCTCTTATCTGTTGTCATTCGTGTTTTTACAGCAGTCAGTCAACTCTCATGCTTTTCATCACTGCTCACACTTTCCACGCAGTTTTTTTTGGGATCAGATCCTGAAGATTAAGGGGCTCATTTTCACTTGGCAGGCTGAATCAAGATAGACGTTTTATGCTCTCCAGGGACGTTAACCGTCCTTTACTATATCCCCGCATCATCAAGACGATCTCCAACATCTCTCCTGCTCTTCCTTTTGGCTTGCTTGGTATTTCCTCTCACTGTCCTGCAGCATGGTGAGAGCATCTGGAAGTGTTTTCTTAAGGGGAGTGGAGACTGCTGCAGCTGAGGGCCATGCTGGTTCTGGACACTCAGACCTCTCATCTCTATGCATTGGTACATAGCACAGACTCGCACACAGAGACTTCAGCACCCATGGCTACATATGAACATGTCAAACTCATGTAATATTTAAATCCAAGTACCAAAAATAACTAAATGAAAGGAGCCAGTGTCAGTGATCTGCTACTGCTGATAGATGTTGAATATGATCTTGAATAATCACATGACTTAGCATGTGAAAAACATATAAATGTTGGTCATGAGGGCTCAAAGTGTGACCTGCAAAACATTACATGAAGCTTGACTTCACTATCTTCTCACATTTTCTGCAGACATCACATCTCACATTTGTACGTCAAATGCTCTCCTTATGATCATTTGCATGTAGCTGCTCTGATACCAGTATATTAACAACTGTCCTTATTATCTTCCCGAGGAGAAGCCGTGTCTTCAGAGTGTCTGCAGTTAGAATAAACTCTCTGACTCTGCTCCCAGAAGGACATAGATTAGATCGAGGCATCTTGGCTCTCGGCCCAGGCTACTGTCCATCCTGACGAACATCAGTCTGCTTGTGCGGTATGGAACACTACAACATGCGAAATAGGGGAAGTTGCAATAAGAGAAAACTTGACAAAGTATAGTGTAGTATATCTGTTTCATCATAATATAGGTTTTACATGTCAGCAACAGCGATAACTGAATTAACAGCATGAGACAGTGAATTTGGAAAAAAGACAATGTTCTTTATTAAAGGACTGTCAGCATGAGGATTAATTGTTTTCTTGGCTGCTGGAAGATTAATTGGTGTCTTTGGTCTTGTGCTACGGAATACTTGCTATATGCTTGTTAAGTGTTGGTAAAAAAAACTCAGTTGTTAACTACTGACTTTTTAATAAAGCTTTTTCCTTTATTAGCCTGCAAAATAGCTGCAATGAAAATAATGTGTCACTTCTTCAACTTCTCGACAGCATGGACAAGAGACACCTGCTAAACTATAAGCACATTTTCAATATGCTGATCCCAGCAGGATTCAACATGACTGCCCACAGATTGAAAACCTAGAGGAGTTTGAGAGTTGTCCCACGGGATTTAGGGGTCAGGAATGGATGCTGCAAATCCTATAATTGTGCAATGTGAACATGGAATCAGAGTATACCAGAAAAAAATGACAACAGACACCGCCACAGCTACATCACTGATTCAAGTCCCTCAAACAAACAGCAGCTGGAGCACAACACAATTTATCCGTATACAGAACGACTCCTTTACTCCCTTTAATCATAGTGGTCAGACCGTTTTCATAACCGCTGCCATGACCTCAACACCTGCACCACTTCCTACCAGAAAGCTAATCATCCCTGGGTTGGTAGAACAGGGTGGCGCTCTCTCTGGTGTCGCCATAGCATTTCATACTTTGTTAGCTGAGTGCTGGGACCTCGATGGGGGCCATGGGAACTGGGCTGAGATTATTTATAGCGGGTGGAAGGCTTGGCAGGGGCCACTTCTATGAGGCTTTAGAGGAATGTCTAAGGTCGCCCTCTGACAAAACCTTCTGCAGAGAGCCGAGGGTGGAGGTTGGAAGGCTAGCTCGGGCTGACGTAGGACATCTGCGGAGATGAAGACACGAGCCAATTAGCTCGAGCGTCTGGTGAGCAGGCCCAGCAGGGAGAGGAAGGAAGCGGTGAGCATAGGAAGTTAGAATGTCAGAGGAGGACCAAATAGGGCAATTCAGTAAACCATTTTAGGGCTAACCATTTAAAACGACGCAAAGACAATTATGTTAAAAAGCAGTCTTCAAAGAGATATTCCAGAGAGGTTTCTGAAGGAATGCATAGGAGGATCACATCCTTTTTAGTTACTCTACAATTGTAAAACGTACAATTATGTGTTGATAAAATTTGAACATTGGTTCTGTATGTAAGCGTCAATTCTCTGAAAATTTTAAGGCTGTAGTTGTTGGTGTCGTTGTGGGTCTTTTTCATGGACACGTTAGAAAAAGCACAGGTGTTACTGATAACATTAACATTGGCTCTGCTTCTTTTAAGTGTCCCAGTGAGCCATGACAGTGTGACTGTGAGCCAGCATGCACAATGACTAAATGGAATTGAGCCATCATTAAGTTTATTTTTTCCCACTTCAAGTCAAAAGTTGCCCGCTGTGACACATCAAAAAGTCATTTTGACAGAAGAGGGCCAATTGGATTGCATTATAATGACTATACTGTCTGGTGTATCTAATAATGTTGCACCCTCATATAGTCACTGAGGTTAACAAAATATTACTGCAGACAACAGTATTTAGCTCTGTAATGTGTTGGAAATACTTAGATAATTATACCCTATAAATTCATAGTGACTGAAAGGTACCTTACAATACAGCTTCTCTTCCTGTGGAAAAACTGGCTCTTATATGAATAATGAACACATGATGGCATCTAATGTTCACAACAAATCACTCTTTATGCATTCATCTTTCACCATCTCTTTGTTGTTGTGTTACAGTGGCCTCATATTCAGTCAAGTGTTGCGTGCCTGCTCCCTAACCCGATTGTTTGCCCTCGCATCAAACTGAAAAAGCCCAGTGGGCTGCCTGTCAAAGCCAGACCCACAGGCCAAAGCCCAGCCGCTACAGCCTCTGTGTCTGCGTCACCATTGTGCCATCACACAGGGATTCTCACTACATGCTCAGAGGACGAAGCCCACACACTTTACCCAGTGGAGAGTTAAACTAAATAATGGGTCAGGTTTCACTGATGAGTGATATGCCACCCTCTCTCACCGAAGGGCTCACAAAGTAGAGTGGCACTATTGTTGGTGTGTGGATTCAGAGAGAAAATGTATGACAGGATTACTGCGCAGGCAAGAGTATTACGTTAACATTTGATACTGTACGGTGGTTAAGATTCATGATTCCATGATTCTGAATATGACTAGATCTTTGTGAAGGAAGCGAGAGAAATTATAATTTCGTCGGTGTTGGTTTCTCCTCATTTAACCCACAAAGTGCTGAGCCATGAAGGGAACATACTATAAATAAGAGACTCACATCATTTGATGTTCCCATGGCTTAATTACTTGCGATGTATTGTTGACAATACTGCGTACTTAATGTGTTTCCTCAACAATGGAATGTCAATCAGTGGACGGATGGGTGTGGTACAGCATATTTCCAGATTCTGCCATTCCAGTTTGCAAATGAAGGCAATGAGCATGCACACACTAGCAGTGACAGCAAATGAGAAAAACAGACGTAGCTACAGGAATGAAAAAAAAACAAAACAGCATCCACTGCAGTAGCTAGCAAGCTAATGGGCTAATAAAATCCAAGAATAGACTGCCTACACTTTGGCTGCAATGGCAAGCAGCAATTGAAGGAGCAGGAAGCTAATGGCTAGTTGAGTAAAAGCCACAGAGGAATGCACTGTAGTGAATGTGTGTGTGGAGAGACATCCGTCTCAAGAAAGACAACTGTCCCCTCCTCTGCTGCTCTGTCCACAGCTACCACTGCCCATGAACGGTGACGTCATTCTGTATGCATGTGTGTGTGTAAGGTTATGTGGATTTTTTAGGCTAACAAAAGAAGCCACAGCCACCCTCTTGCTCCACCACACCCCAGAACTCTGCGTGGTTTACAGCCATGGCGTGTGGGTGGAGGGGTTATGTTAACCTGGATGGAGTGATTTCTTTCAGAGGAGAGACACATATTAAGAATCACACAATGGGTGTGGTTAGAAGAGCAGGACCTAACTTTATGCAGCTTTGGACATCTGCTTACTTATTCACATACTCAGCAGCAAGAGATGTACCAAACCATCATGAGAGTAACCAGGGAGTGCTGTCACCCAGCCAAGGGGCCAGCAGCAGCAGCAGAGGCCTCTGGGCCTTTGATACATGGGGCTCTATCTTGTGCCTGGCACAAAGCGGCGCACGGCGCAGCGCAAGTGTCGTTCCTAGTTTCCAACCCACGCAGTTGGCATTTTCACACCCAACGCCCACGTTGCGTAAGTAGCGAATATACTTGCGCCCATCTGTGCACCCATGGGCGTGTGTCGGTCTTAAAATGAGGTGTGTTCAGGTGCATTGTTGCCGCATTTCTATCTTGAGGCAGGAGAAAGCGATTGCGGAATTCACCAACAAACACCTGGTCGTAAGTCAATGGCGCAGCATTCTTATTCAGATGATAGGCCTACATACTGTAGGCGGTTTCACAACGCAAGTACTCTCTCATTGTTACACAATGATGCACTGATTGACAGGCTTAGAGAGACTGCTTTCACTCATTTTAAACGTTTCCATGCACACTGCAGTAATGTCACTGAAGCAAATATCGAGGGACACTTAAGCAGGAAAACTAAGTAAAAAACTTGTGAGGACAGAGGAAACTCTCCAGAGGAAACAGATTAAACTTTAAGCTTTACTCCAAACACATTTACTGAACCTGGACTGTGTGTGTGATCTTTTAGATGTGTGGAAGAACACAGAACAGTAATTAATTAGATCCTTCAGCATGTCGGGAGATTTAAATCAACAAATTTAAGCTGCTGTGCATAAATGCGCATGAGCCACACGTATCGTCTCTGCTACTGTTGCATCACTGCAGGTAATATAATATTTTCCTCATTAGTGATGTATTAATTCACCCATCTTCTGTTAATCAAAATTAGAATTTTTATGACCTGATCTGCGGACTGCTATCCGCTCTATAACACACAAAGGCAGGCGCAGCAGCCCTCCTCCTCAGTTAAAGATCGGTGCATTCGTTCATATGCAGTCAAATGGAGTTGTTGATGGAACAGAGGATTGGACGACGGCAGAGGCAGAGGGTCCACCGGCCAAAGACCACATACCTGTCCCTCAACAAGACGAGTGCTGCTGTTTAAATAGCAATGCACCCTGAGCAGACGCACTTGGCTTTTAAAGAGAATGGGAGATGACACTCTGATTGGTTTAATTTATGTTACACCACAAACACACCTATGAATAATTAAGGGTCTAAATACAACACTTTTGCGCCCAGATTATGCAACGTTTAACTACCAAAATGGAGATGGACACGCCCTAAATGCACTTGCGCCATAGACTTTAGAACATGCGCTTTAGATGGTTTAAATAGGGCCCAAGGTGCTCCCTCTGTCAGCATACACTGCAGCTTTGTCACATAGGCTTGGAATGTTTCTGAGGAAGGAACCAGGATTTGTCACACCCATATGGATCCACTCCTCTCCACTAGTCTGTGAACTGTTTGGGTTTGAAAACAAACACACACCCCTTTCATCCCTACTCAGCCGAGCCAAACACAGCTGTGGGGGCTTGGGGATGTAGACAGTGACATGGAGAAGAGCAGTAAGGAGGTGGTGGGCGGGGGGCTGTTTTGACACTGAGGTGACAGGCCACTGGCTACTGGAAAGATGATAACAGATGAGCACCATCACTCTGGAACTAAGCTGCTGACTCTGCTGAAGGGTGATCAAACGGTCAGCAAAGAGAAAGTGCAACTATCCCCACTAAAATGTGAAACTTAGACAAAAGCAGCAGGTACACAAACAAAGCTCATACCGACAGCAGATTCTCAGCTGTCACCATGCGGGACAAGAAACAAGAAAATCTGGGCTTTGAAAACACACCTATTGTATTCTCACATAGCTACTCCTCCTCGTATCAAGCAAAAACCCCTGAAGCACAGAGAAGTCACACAAGTTCAGAGCATTACTGCAAAAATCACATGCAACCTTGTGAATAGGAAAGATTTGTCATGTGCATGATCATAAAATAGATCACTTTAAGCCTGTAATGTCAGCAGAGCTTGAAATACAACAATTCAAGGTCTAATAACTTTTCTGCTTATTTAAAGCCAATGCAAATACTTCTTTCAAATGAACACAAACTGCATAAAAACCCACAGGAATAGCAGTGGCCATCAGGGCTAAAATGGGCTGACATCAACAAATCACAAATCACATCCTTTTGGTGAGATAACCAAATATCGTTTCACCAATGACCTACTTTGTCTGCAGAAGCAGGACTGAGGAAAACTCTGGTTTCTTACCTCATCATCTGGTCAGAGGAGAATGTTTGATCAGCAGGAGAAATTATTTCAAAATCCACATCCAATGGAGGTCAGACACATAGGAGAATAACAGAAACACATTATTGTCAACATGATGAAAACACATCAGAAATCAACAGAAGGCCAAAACAAGTCAGGTGAACAGTGATTATATTAATGAAAACTTTTAATAACCAACTGATTGATGCGGTTATGCTGAGGAAATAATTTGGGATGCATTTAATCACATAGTTGTTTGACACCTGGATCATCCAGTTTCAGGGTTCGCCTGACATAATTTGTGTGTTTTGTCAAGAAGGGAGAACCTACAACTTGTTTAGACATGTCACATAAAACAGGTCCTGCATCATTGCTTTAAATTATTTTTATAAAGTAAGTATATATTGCACAGTGTAATGGCTAAAGAAAAATTCCACTCTTTGCGTTTAGTAAACCTCACTTTCACTATACTATTCATGCTGCAACTGTGATTTTTTGCAGAAAAATTAAGGTTTAATTTATGACACCAAGGTAGCACGTCAGTACACGTTGCTGTTGTTATATGCCAGACTCATAGTATAATATATGTAGTGACTGATAGAGACCTTGATCACATGGTGCAACAACAATTACCTGAAGCTCAATATGAACAAAATTAAAGAGCTTGTGGTGGACTACAATACTTCAAATATGGATGTTTCTGCAAAGAAGCTCCAAATTCTGAAACATGGATTCTTCACACACATGTTAAACTACAAGATCTATACAATAAGCACAGTTAGTGTGAAATTTAGTAAGAATTAGCATATGAATTCTTGCGTTTTGACTAAAAATTTGTTTAATAGGTCACAGTGACCTTGATGTTTGACTGCTAACCACCAAAGTCTAATCAGTTTATCCTTGAGTCCAAGTGAATGTTTGTGCCAAATGTGAAGAAATTCCCTCAAAGCGTTCCTGAGATATCATGTTCATAAGAGTAGGATGGATGTGAGATCACAGTGACAGTTAATCTTAGAGTCTAAGTGAATGTTTGTGCCAAATTTGAAGGATTTCTGTCAAGGTGTTCGTGAGATATCGCATTCACAAGAATGGGACGGACGGACGGACAACCCGAAAACATAATGCCTCAGGCCATACCTATCGCCGGCGCGGAGGCATAAAAACTGTGAAAACTGTAGCAAAAGAAAAAGAACCCCGCTGATGGAGAAGGCGAAGAAGGAGAGTGATAAAACCTGAAGTAAAACAAGAGTGAACAGACAGGCATTCACTTGCTCCGGTGTTGTGTCAAAATCTGTTCCCCTGTCGATATGTGTTTCCCTTTATCACTGGGACTTGAGAGGGTTCAAAACTGACATTCTTTCTATGAGCTCAGTAAGTACCAGGATCTGCCTACAACCAGGTGTTTACTGCCTTTATCACAGCACTGAGACAAGAGTTTCTATGTCCAATTGGAATTCTTATGGTTGCTTATCTCATGACACTTAACATGTAGAGTAGGTCTAGACCATACTCTTTCTGATGTTGCAAAAGCATCCAAATATGCATGCTTCAAAGATTGCATGAAATTTAGTCTTCAAAGGCTGAGCATGCTTGTGTTCCCAGAGTAAATTGGTGCATGGGCTCGTGGTAGGATTTCAGAATTTAAATTACAGCAATTACAGCATCAGTCACTTCTCCAGGAATTTGGTTTTATTGAAAACAAGAAGAATGGTTGCAACAATTATTACTGGGTGATACATTTTGAAAACGGTCATTTCCATGCAGAGAAAATACTGGCCAATTTTCTTTACTCCAAGCCTGGAGCAGGCAACTTACCGGCAGTGTTACTAATATTGATTCACTCCTTTAAACCCAGGGCCATCACTGCCTATAAGCTCACAGAGCAGACTGTGCTGGAAGGGGGGGACTGAATTATCATTATAGTGTCCATGTCGCCATTTACAACAAATTTAGCAACAGCAGAAAGCTCTGCTTTAGCAGTCCCTGCATATGGACAATATTTAATGTATGAGCTGCATATTGCTGCTGTTCTTTTAAACAGAATTGGCCTCGGTATGCATCACTTCAGATGCACTTTTGAGTGAAATTACTGTGGCAGGATGACATGCAAATAAGAGTCCTGTGCACTGCTGACAGAGCAAACAAATGAACGGATAACATAAACATCCATGACCACAGCTCTCCAAAAATGTCTGCAAATTTAGAGCTGAAAACATCTCATTACAGGGATGCAGAGCATGTGTACTATATGTACTATAATGGCTACTCTCTTGACTTGTTAATTTTTCTTGTGGTTCATATCCTGGCCTACATGCCGAGGTCCTTCAGCAGGGATGCTGTCAGCGCAGCCACAGGCAGCGGCGGGGATGGTAGCATCTCTCCACAAGGCTTTCCCTGAGGAATGTTAGCCACTGCTGACGGTGCCACCCATCCACACCAGTCACTTTCCTACTGGCAGCCTTTGTTTTTAAGAGAGTCTGGGTTGATGTCAAGAGTTGGTGTTGTTAGAAAAGGAGCACGTCGCTTCATTTGTTAAATGGGTTATCGGCTTTTAATAGAGCAGGCCAAGATTCTACTTTCACTCAGGTCAGTTCAGCTAAAAATGGACCGTAATTTAGAAATTAAATGTTACATTTAATAGCGTTCTGCTCGCAAGGTTTTCAATTACTCGACCGATATGCGTCAACAGTTCTGCATTTTCCAGCAGGCTGAAACAACCATTAACACACACAAATGTCAGACATGGAAAAACTAACATTTGAACTTATCACCAAGATGTAAAATCTGAAGTATCTCCACAAAAAATGAATTGACAGAGAAGCTAAAGGTGAATCTTAGGGCGTACGATTTCATCTTCTGGTTAAAAAAAAAAAAGATAACACAACAAACCATATAGGAAATAAACTCTGACACATGCAACATGAATTTGAATATGTCTGTTTTTTCATTGTCTATTAACTTTCATGGTTTCTGGTTTCTTATATTTAGATATATTCATGTACTTAAGTCATATATCTGTGAATACCCCACTAGTGAGTGAGTTAAAGGACACAGAAATGGACAAATGAAAAGCTTCTACCACAGACTTTTTGTCCATACAAGTTCCCTCTGAACTTTGGTTTTGGTATGTAATCATAATCAAATTTGAGGTGTAGCATGAGATTCAGCTCCATCTCTGCCCACTCTCTGCATGAGAGCTCTTATCAGCTCCCACTTTCTCCATGTTTGTCTCCAACGCAGCGCACCTATACATCGCAGAGAACAGTTTCGATGTTTGAGTGTGACTGCAGCCTCCAGTACTCTGTGTGCCCGAATAAACTACTTTCTTTATGAGTGGGAGCTCATATGTTAGGGGCAGGCTGGGAGCCAACATAGTTTTCAGATAAAAAAAGAAACAGGTGATCTGTGTTTGTGTTCCCGAATCAGGAAACCTCTTTGATGACAGGCCCTCTGGACTGAGAAGCATGGAGCAGAGCTAGGCTATATATCAGCTGATATTAGCTCATTGTAGATGCGTCATTTTAGTGTACAGCAATCAGCCACAACATTAAAACCACTGACAGATGAAGTGAATGACATTGATCATGGCTACAGTACAATGTTCTAGTGGAAAACCCCGGTACCTGGTATTCATGTGGATGTTCTTTGATCCATAACCCACCCAAACATTGTTTCAGAAAAAGTAAACCCCCTCATGGCAAGAGCACTCCCTGATGGCATCCATGGATTGGCACGTCCCATGTAGCTCAATCATATTTGGATCTGGGGCATTTTGAGGCCAGGTGGACGCCTCAAGCTCTTTGTCACGTTCCTCAGGCTGTTCCTGAGCAGTGTTTGTGGTGTGGCAGCACACATTATCCTGCTGGGGGACCAATGTCATGGGGTGCTTGGTCTGCAAGGGTGTTTGGGCAGATGGTTTGTGTCAAGTGGCATCCACATGAATGTCAGGATCCAGGGTTTCCCAGCAGAACATTGCACTGTAGCAAGATGGTCAATGTTATTCATTTCAACTGTCAGTGGTTTTAATGTTGTGGCTGATTGGTGTATATGTCAGTTGATGAGTAAGAAATGTCTATGCAGAAATGCCAAAATATGTTTAAAGTAATTAAGAAACAGTGTTTCATTTACATGGTATGTCATTTTCACCTGTCAAGTCCTTAAAGTGCATCAAGGTCACAATTCTTTATATTAAAAAAAAGCAACACACATTTTAGGGATCCTTATCTTGTTTTTGTATGTTCTAAATTTCTTCTAAAAAAATATTTTTTAAACTTTCAACAAAAAATCTTGACACAAAAAAGAAAACTACTTGTTTCACGACTGCTGTACGATGGGACGAGTCTCTGCAGGACTTCATGCAGACCTCAACCTCTACATTATCAATGCAATCCAGCTCTGTCTCCGTGGTCCAGGAATAGTTTAGTGTGGTACCACTCTTGCATAACTGCAGAATTACAGTGTGCAGCCTGTCCCGTGTGCCGCTCAGTGCCAGGCTTTTCAGGGATTTTGGTTGAAAAGAACGAAGTGTACCCAGTGAGTATCCAGTGAGAGTGTCAGTTATAAAATATTTTAAATAATCTTAGCATCCGCTTAAAAAACATGGGCAAAATTTGACCTTAGCCAAGCGGGCCCGTTTTATGGAACAGTGTCGTGTTGGTGTGTTTTAACGGCTACAGTTAAAACGTATATTCTTATTGAATAAAACACGATTTAAAAAGACGGTGTGCGCTTAATTTTGTGTCAGTCCCGGTTCAAGAGGCGATTTACGACACTAGACGAGCATCACCGGAATAATACAACATCCCACATACAGTCAGATGTGATGAGACTCACCGTGGTTGAACATTGCGGACCGAAACCGGTGGTTGCTGAACGAATTTTCCATCTCTCAAAGTTTCAGTTTGCGCCAATAGCTGCAACCTCCTCCTCCTCCTTCTTCTTCTTTTTCCTTCTGTTTCTTCTTCTTCTTCTTCTTCTTCCTCGGTATTTCCGTAATCTCCTCTCTGTGAACACGACTGCGGTGAAATGACAGTCTGTGTTGTGTTTGACCGGACAAACCCGTCCCTCTTGTGTGTGTGTGTGTGTGAGAGAGAGAGAGGCAGACTGTGTGTGTGTGTGTGTGTGTGTGTGTGTGTGTGTGTGTGTGTGTGTGTGTGTGTGTGTGTGTGTGTGTGTGTGTTGCACACTCGCAGCCGTTCAAAACTGACGATGCAGCCAGGCCGGTGACGTCACGAGTTGCAGCAGCAGCGTCGGAATGAAAACAATCGCACGTGGATGAGATGGGAGACGGGTCACGTGCAACTGCAAGGAGAAAATTGCCTCATTCCTCGCGAAAATTAAATATAAATCGGCGGTCAGGTCAGTGTTACAATCAGAGAGAATTTGAATGTTACACCATCACTGAATGGACTCACCTAAACACTCTTTATTGTTGGAATAATATTGGGACTTGTATTTATCATGAAGGCTATTAAATCTCATTTATCGAGGCGATAGGTTAGCTAACTAGCTAACTTAGCTAGCTAGCTATACTACGATATTATCCCCACAAACTAGTAGCGGTAGTAGTAGTACTAACACTAGTACTATGTAAATTCAGTGGTGGCAAAGTACATTTATACAAGTACTTCACCTGCAGTACTTGAGTGCAGATATAGATGTGTACCCTTTACATAACTATATTTCCTTTACTACTATATACTGCTTATTTTGAGATTTTACATACGAAACGTGTGGTTAGTTTTCAAAAAGAAATTTAATAATAATAATAATAATAATAACAAGCAATAATAGCAATACGTGACAGAGAAAACAGAGAAATAAAACAGTTTGATCACAATAAAAACATTAACAAACAGAATATATATTTTCACAGTAAAGTATACAATAATGCTTCAGTAATGATCCAATAACATATAATAATGTAATACTGACGGGGGGCAGTATTTTGAGTAGGCTACTTTTATTGTGATACTTTAATTTAGCTGATAATACTTTGTGTACTTTTACTTAACATTAAACTAATAATTTGAATAGAGTTGTACTTGCAATTTTGAGCATTCAATTTAAGAAAAGGTTCTGAATACTTTTTCCCAGCACTGGTATAATGCAGTATGTATGGTAGTAGAAGAAGTGACACTAGTGCAAATACATATTGCCCACAAGGTTGGGAGATAGCAGGGTTTGTTTGTTTTTTTACCATACTTTGAGATTCTTCCCCTTCACCTCAGATGAACAGAGATACTGTACATACTGACACCTGGTGGTCAATTTCTTAACATTTCTAATAAATTCACCTTTTCTTTTCCAAGCAAATGCAAGCACTATTTTGTTTTAACACTTTAATGTAGCCCACATATTTTCTCTGCTGATGATGCAGTCAGCACTCCTCTAGTGTGAACTGGAGTAAAGCAGTTTTTAACACATATTGGAGCTGTCATACTGCTGCATGTGCTTCAGTAGTAAATGTAGAAGAAAGTTAACAAAACTAAGTCTTCCGTGGCTTTTTTGCCACTGAGTTGCAGTAGACAAACAGTGACAGAGAGATATAATCATTAATGAACAAACACTTTCAGTTTGTTTATGAAGCAACAGTTTTATTTTTAGCTGTGACAAAAGGAGAAAAAAAACAGTCGCCTCCTCAGAGTCTAAATGTTTACGTTCAGGATTAAAGTGCAGAATTATTTTTCACAGCTTGTGTAAAAAATTAAATAAGACAAACAAGTAAATATAATAGTAAAATATCAAAACTGACAATGGAGATCTGGAAAATATAAATACAATACAGAACAAGATGGAATCTCATACAACAAAGTTTCAGCAATGATATTCAATCCACTTGAATCCGGCTTGCACTTATGATACATAAAAAAAGGAAATCAGTTCACGTTTTCGAGTCGTTGGCAAGGCTAGCTTACAACAAAGGCACAGCATTGTTCAGAGGTAACGATCCTTTGCGAAGAAGTGCTGCGGAAACATTCTCATTGATCATCAATACGTCCACACAGACACACCTAACATGCTCGACGTGGCTCAGACAGGAATGGAGACAGAAACATCGCAAAGCCACTGATGCACAGTACATGTCCATGGATGAACGCATCAACCAGGAGAGGCTTGTTTTACAGAAGCATATTTTGAGTTATTAGCCTACACAGAGACAGAAGGTTACATGCTTTTTGAGTCTCACTATTGTCGTTGAATGCTGCTTTTGTATTAAGCAACTGAATAAACTGAATTGTGAAGTCAGCTCCAGAAAAGTACGGCCCTGAGCCAAAAGAGTATGACGAGGAGGTGAGACAGGCTTGTGTTAGTGCTCTATTATCTGAAAGACCAGCAGTGGTTCCAGCCTCACATATGAAACCAAGCAGTCAGAAACAACACAGAACATTGTTCACAAAGGACCAGTCTGTAGGCAGCAGGCAGAGCTGAGACATCACACCCTCTTGGTAGCAAATACCAGAAAACTGGACATGGTGGTACTTCAAATTTTGGAGACTTGACAACGGCTTGACAATTTATCTCCATAGATGTGATTTTATCACAGATGAATCAAACGGACTCCTACAAAAACTTTAGTTGCACAAAACTGCATCTAAATAATCAGAAACATCACTAATATTCATGTGGTCCAGTTTGCTGTCAAGAGGATGAATAGCCCAGTTCCCATTTTACAGTTGAAAGGCTCTATCAGTGTCTTGCATTCATATATCAACCTGAACTGACATGATTTATTTCCTTACCACAAGTTAGCCCAAGAGAGGAAATTAATAAACACGGCTTCAACCAGCCATTTGGTAAAATAGTGCAAATCAAAGTACTCAAATCTATACAAAAAGATTTCAGTGGTAATATATAAAAAAACAGATGCTGTGTTTGTTTTTTTTGTCATTTCCTTTTTAGCCTGGCTTTCTCCGTTGAACTTTCTGTCTTTATTTCTTTGTTTTCTGGTTTAAAAAGGCATAATTTAGAGACAAAAATAGTTCGATTTAGAAGCTGAACAGACCTAGCTAGGAAATCATGCAGCTCTTAAAGAAACAACAGGAAATAAATAAAAAAGAAAAAGATTATTAGTCTAGAGACATAAAATGTATGTTAGAAGGTACAAGAGAGAAATCTGACAGTGGAAGAGATTATTTCTGAGGAGTGCGCATATTTATGCAAAGCACGCAGACAGAAGTAAGGACAGAGGCATACATACAGTGATATTTACAGCTAGAATTTACATGTAAACAATAGGTCATCTACCGGAGGAGAGACAGATGTGTGGACAGACAGCTGACATGATGAGGCAGTACCTGGTGATGTTACTCCCACACCTGGACTGCTGCACAGTACATGAGATGAGAGCGTTTAATTAACAGATTGATTGCCCTCTCAAATCACATATAATTATTATTATATGCAGATTTAGTTCAGCAATTTTCATGTGATAAAATAATCTAGAATTGCAATTCCAGCACACCTCTGTGGGTACATGAAAACTCCAAGATGACCAATCAAATGTTGAGAAATATTCAGAATGTAACATTTACTGGGATTGAACTGAGAGTAGGAGATATTTCGTGGTGATAAGATTTGTCTTATCTCAAATGCTAAAAGCCCCAAACTTGCCACAGTGTCAATATAGGGGAAAAAGAACAACAATAAAGCTTTCGGCTGTGCCCTATTAACTGCAGTCAAACTTTAACTCTCCTTAATTTCAACTGGTCGGCCAATAAAAATATGGCAATGTAGCATACGTATATAAAATATGTCTGTACATTTACAATATTTAAAACATTTACAATGTCGGCAGTTATGTACACTGGTATGTGTTTGAATGTATGGGATGACATGTCAGTATGAATGAGATACGCAAATGTACCAAACTTATGCAAAAGATGTGCTCTACCAACTGAGCCACCGGGCACCCCCGACATGTACCTAAATGTTAAGTCAGTGCCACACAAGAAATGAGGGAGAGGGGCTACAGACACATGTAGGTCTAGTAGTTTATGACCAAATGAGGTCAGACGGACACGATGAACCAGGATATGACCTGACAGCATTATTTACACTCATGCACTCTACAGTGAGCTATTTAACGACTGAAAGGTTTTGTTTGACTTGTACAAGCAGACAGCGAGTTGAGCTCCACCTTTGACGGGCCCCCCTCTCCTTTGAACTTTCCATAAGTTCAATTTTGATTTCCAAACCAAGAGCACAATCAAACCACACAAAAAAAAAAACCTGCAAACGTATTGCACAATGTATTCTGTAGAGTCAGGAGGCTAAAGGTTTGACTTGTTGCCTTGTTTTTTGTACTACTTTATCCACATGATTATACACACTAGAGCAGATACAGTAAGTATTCTTGAATGGAATGAGCACTACTGTTAAATCTAAATGATTTAAGAGTTGAGTCATGATTTGAAAGTTGGGTCTGAGATTGCATATGACATCCACTTTAGCTTCGAGTGCAGCAGAATCAAGCTAATGTAGTTAAAGTCTCTTTATTTGACTGTAAGCGTGTGTTTGTGTGTGTGTGTGCAGCTCAAACAGGTGGCTTTTCAGATCCACATTTTCCCCCTGAGTCTACTCGTGAAGCCTGAGCCAGCCTTTGCCCGCAGCTTCAGACATGGAGGAGAGTTTAACACAACTCCTCCAGCCACTGCAGCGCCCGAGGCAGGTGATACACTGCCCTTGTAGGGGTTAACTCTAATTTCCCACTCCTCCAGCTGTGTTCAGCCCTACTCCGGCTGTTCGGGGTGAGTGTGCAGGCCGTTTCCAGGGCGTGTGTTGCTGTGGTTCTCCCAGAAGGCCTTGTGCAGCTGGTGCAGTTCAGACACCAGGGGTAGACCAATGTCCAAGTGCATCTTCAGGTTCTCCAGCCACTCTTTCAGTTTGGAGAAAGCAGGCCTAAAGATTGAGAAAGCAGACAGGGATCTCAATTTAAAACTTTATTTATATTCACCCCCAAACACAATAAAAACTAGTCTTCTTGCCCACAATATTTTTTTTATATGAATCCATAGTAGATGTCTGACCGTTTGTCTGCGTCAAGGTCACAGCACACAGCAGCCATGGGGAAGAAGGTGGGGGGACAGTTTGGGGGACAATAGTGCTCCAGGAAGCCGGACACATTCAGTCCAAAGTCTGTCGCCCTGGGGAGGTAGTCTGGGTCTGCGTTCACCCTGCCAATTATCTGGGGAGAGCAAGAAAAACAAAAAAACAAGTTAAAGATAGAGCTGTCAGAGCAAAGAGAATCCTCCTGTACCGATGTGCTGAAAACCAGTAAACCCTCCAAACTGAAGCTGATCGTTCCCAACAGACCGCAACTACTGTCCGTCTGCCTGTCAGGAGCCACATGAAGACAACTTTGCTTTTCTGCTCTCTCTAATCACTGCACTATTCTCTGGCTAATGGTGTCCATCTGGGGAAGTCATATTCTTAGTGACTGAACTAAACTGTTCAGCCCAAATTATATGGATGGTGTGTGGCCAGGCCCAAAGCTTACCACACTTCGTGGCTTGTTTTCATTCAGAAAACCCATCTTACTTTTTGGGGGGCTTTGGAGAAGCAAGACTTTTCCCTCATTAAAAGAAATGGATATTTTACGAATATTGGGAGGAGTTGATATGTAGCCAGATCACAGAATGGTCTGTTTTTTGCAGAAAACCTGTCCATATACAAGTTTTAGTGTGTTGAAGCTAAACCAAGAAGTAAAATGGAGTGACATCGTGTAGCTGAAACTGTGCTGGTTAAATATAATAAATAATAAAATAAGACAGCTTTCAGGTGATAAACTTTGGCCAAATTCAATGAATATTAAAACTGTTAAATCAGTCTTTTAGGGTTTATCAGGGCTTAAAGGATTTAATGTTAAAGTGACACGGAAAGCATAATTTTAAGGTTTTTGGGAAAAGTTATGAAGCAATTTTAGTTCCACTCATCAAACAATAACTTATCTTAAAACCTTGGTTTTCTGTCATGGTTTTAATTAGGAGCGTGAATGGAAGGTCACTCACCTCGCAGAGCATGATACCAAAGGAGAAGATGTCCACTCTCTCATCGTAGCTCTTCCCTGTGCGGGGAAAAGAACAAAATCAGGATGTTGAGTTCGAGAAAATGTAAAGAATATTCAGGAGGAATTCCACTTATAATAAGTTATTGTCTTTATTAGTGAAAAAGGAGCAACCGCACAAGTTTCCCAGTAGATCGTACCGTGAATCATCTCAGGAGCCATCCAGTAGGGGTTTCCCACCACAGTGTACCTCTTCCTGCGATCGGGTTTCTTCAGGCCGGACAGTTTACCCTGCGACAACTTCCCTTCGTGCTTGTCGTCCACCATGAGCCGAGACAGCCCGAAGTCTGCCACCACCACTGTGTTGTCCTGCACAAAGAAAATTAAACATGTCATTGAATGTTGTTGTTATGCTGCAAGCACACATGCTACTTAATACAACGAGAGAGAGAGTGATGGCAGAGATTAAAGCTTCAAGTAGTGTTATACTATTTTAAGCTTTGTTAGAAATCAACTCCAAGCTTCTAATTTCTCTTAGTGTGACACTTCGAATGTGAGTTCTACAATCCCAAAATTTAGTTTTCATGTGACACGTACAATGTTGTCTCTGTTCGAGCAGGGTAAGCCGGAAGTTTCTGCTGCAAGTTCCTTGTGTGCAGCGTGTTTTTAAGAAGGCTTCGTTTGTTACAGCTACTGCTAACAAAGCTCTCTTTTGTTTTGTATCTGAAGAGCCTCAGCAGATGACAGATGACAGGTATGTCCACACACACACTCAAGTGTACAGGAAACAAGTTCTTACCTCTCGCACTAGACAGTTGTGTGAGTTCAGGTCTCGGTGGATTATGTTCATGGAATGAAGATACGTCTGAATGACAGATAGATAAACAGGAGAAGACAGAAAGACAGGAAAGAATAAAAAATAAACAGAAAAAATTGATTCTTTTAGTGGTGATCTAAACCCCCCAAGCCAAAAGGAACAATCCTGCCTTGTTTCACCTCAAGTAGCTGCTGTTTTAAATACGGTAATCCAGTCATGTGTGACATTCATCACTGCACTCATATCAAAGGAAAACATTAAGAACCAGCAGTCTAATCCTACAGGAATTCATGCTGTATTTTCCATGGAGAAGGATGGAAAATATTGTGCACAATATTAAAAGAAGTAGCTTATTAGCACGACCACACAACCACTAGAGGGAGACAACAGTGAAGATAACAGGAAGCAATGCACCTTCCTTTACTCTTACATATCAGGGAATTTGACTGCATGAAGAGGCCTTGCACATGTGCTGTTTTTAATAAAAGAAACGATTACTATTATTATTAAATGAACTTTTTGGTCTTTGAACTCACCATTCCAGCAGCTATGTCACTGGCAAAACTGACCCTCTGGTTCCAGGGATAGTTGCTGTCCTGTGAACAAAAATCATAAATGTAATTGTCTTCATTTGCTGCTGATGACTCATCACTATGTATGAATATATTTCTGTGTACTACCCCGTATTGAGGCAGATCCTAGTCTATCTGCCCAAAAATGGAAACCACTTTGGCTCAACTTCTGTAGTTTTAAATGTGCTTTATAAATAAAGTGACTTGACTTCTAACTAAACTGTTACATCATCAAAATACACACTAATAAGTCTACCCCATGCATTTTGAATACTGAACAGTAAGTAGACAGAGTCATATGTCTGCTCTCACCATTTTCTTGATGATTTCCCTCAAGGTGCCACCTTTTATATACTCTGCGATGAAGTTGAGTCTCTTGTCCTTGTAGAGGACTCCGATGAACTTGAGCACGTTGGGGTGATCCAGGCAGCGCATGACCTTCACCTGGTGAAACAAGGTCAGCCATTTATTTTTTTTACACATGTATGAATGCTGCTCCAGGACCTTGGCTGCTAGGCTCACTTGTAAGGAAGGTTGTCGCTTCAGTTGGACAATAAAATGTTAATGCTCACGATAGTATCATCTCACTATTCTCACTAATAGAAAACGTATTAGTTTTGGGTAAAATAAAACGATAAATAAATCGATAGCCCTCTCACATAAAGATAAATACGTATGAAGCTGCAGCCACCAGCCGGTTAGCTTAGCATAAAGACACTAAAATTCACAAATTAATATTTTATATCTTTGGTTAATCTGTATTTTTTAAAAAGACTTCTTTTTATTGGGTGGTGCTGACTATTTCTTGGCCAGGAGCAGTCTTTGCGCTAGGCTAAGCTAACCGTCTACTGGTTATAGCTTTATTTTTACTGTACAGGAATGAGAGTGGTATCAAACTTTTCAATTTGCTCAGAAAGCAATTAAGTTTATTTGGGAAAAATATTGAATAACTCTTTTAATTTATAGTTTAATGCTACTAAGTTGAGCATGAACATCAGCAGTTCTGATAAAGCAGCTTAGTGCAACAGTTTTGTTCCTAAGGGGCCGGGGGGCAAAGCTAATCTTCACAGCGCTACTACAGTATGACACCTCATAAAACATTTGCCTGCCTGTAGGTTGGGCTGTAAAGAAGGAGGAGGCAGGTCACTAATACATGCACATATAAGCCTGACATATTACCCTCCAAGTCTCATGATGTCTGTCTGAAATAGTTGGTGCATTGATTTCTAAATCTAAGAATTTGTAGATCACAAGAGACACAGTAATGTGAGACCTGGGCCACCTACAAACAAACAGCCAGCCGGAGTAATAATCTGGCTTCATTGTGGTCGGGGTTTGTTTTATAGCCACTCTTTATATTCGTCCACACCAATTACAAAGCAGAGACTCGAGATTTATTATTAGGTTACGATAACATTAACGCCCCACAACCAGATGGGAACAATTTTCCTGAACTTTAAACATTCCAGTTAGAAGGTTCTTAACTGGATGAGTGAGACTACGATACTGAACATCAAAAAGGAACATTAGGAGTAATTCAGTTCAAGGGTAACCATGGGTGCCTTGTTATAGTTAGAGGTGGGGGGTGCAAGATTAGAAGGGAAAGGGAGGAATGGAAGGAAAGTTTTTAATTTAATCAACACCTGAAAGGGCAGTTTTCTGCGACATACAGCCTTCAATCATGACCAATAAAGCTGCTCATTCACTATGCTCATTTTTTAATTGCACCATCTAGGCTAATAAAACATTAGATTCTCATTGTGTTAATAAGTAATAAATGTCAGTGAGTACATAATAAATATTTCATAGTTTGTCAAGACAAATTGCAAAGCTAGGTCTGGGCAGTTTTACTCCTCCAACTGACCTTGAATCAGGTGTGAAAAAAACAGAAAAACACTGCAGACACACAGCAGCTGACAGAACGGGGAGGCCATATTAAAAAAAGATGTAAGGTGAATAAATGTTAACTTATAAAGAGGGAAGCTATGGAAAACGAGAATCTTGTGCTTTTTCAGGAGTCAACACCATCAAGCACATCATGTTAGAAAAGTATATCTAGCTGATAATTAGCCATCACTGATCAGCCGCTATCAGAAATCCATACACACATTATTAAACCATTAATCAAGCCAATAAGTAAACTGCAATCAACTTCAGACAACCTTATCATACTTTAGTAGTTACCCAGTATTTCTGCAATGGTAACAAAATGTTATATACAGATTAGTAGTTTGAATTAAATGAAAGAACACTGAATTCTTCAGGGAAAATATTACACCAAACTCCCTTTAAGAAATATGGCATTTTAAAAATTCCCTACGTGTCGTAAAAACACAAGATAAAGGGCGTCACATGTCCACAGTCTTCTTGTCAAATCGGCATCAATATAATCCATAAACTAAGGACAGGAAACGTAATAATTCATATATGAAACGACCACAACTTTGCTGTTTTCAAGCATCTGATCCAAGATCAAATGTTTGAAAACAGCAAAGTTGTGTCATGAACAAAAAGTGGAGGTGCAAAAGCACACGTTTCCTCCCCCAAGTCTAATAGTGGAGGTGCAGCTGCTCCGCTTGCTCCGTTGCTCAAGCGCCTATGAGGGAAACAATAAGTCAAGAAGTCTCACAGAAGTCTAAACTTCTGTACGAGTCCTTCTTTGTTATCTTTTCAAATTATTGGAGGGAAAGGACAGAGATGGAGCTTTGTGTAGGAGGTAAAATTAGTTCCCTTTCGACTGATTTCTGAGGGAATTTTTTGTCTTTTACTTTCATTTATTCGGGCGAGAGAACGCTTCCTTTTTATTCAGTAATGCCCTACATTCCCACGGAGGAGCTGCTAATTTTAACTACAATATTCAGCATCTGGTTATTTTTCTTTCACTTCCTCAGCACAGATTTTCCCAGCTGGTCCAGGAATCCAAAAATGGCTACTTAACACTCATACCAGCATCACTAATATCTGACTAAAATGATGTTTGTATTCAAGGAAATGATTTATGAACATATTGATTGTTTTATGATCTGAGGTTAACACTTATTGATCTCAGATTTCTCTTCAGGACAAACAGTTGATGCATTCCTCTGAATAGAAAACTGAGTGGACACCTGGGATCGTCTGTCTCCACTCACCTCTTTCAGGAACGTCCTCTGCGTCTCGTCATCGAAGCGAATCAACTCCTTCATTACCATCACCTCCCCTGTCTCCCTGTGGGTCACCTATTACAAGACAAACACATGAAGTTGAGCAACAAGCTGAGAGACATTATTCTGATGCAACGTTAATCATTTCACTCCATCTTCTGTAAGTCCACAAAACATTTAAACTCCTGCCTCTCCACACTTCTCTTCCCTCACTGCTGCCATCTTCTGGACAATGTAAGTACGACTACATTCATTCTCTAAAATGCTGCACATAGAGGCTGGTATGAGAATATGCTGTGCCTGACCTTGATGGCCTGTCCGAAGCAGCCCTTCCCCAGCACCTCTCCGTGGATGAGGTCAGATGGGCGGAAGATGCGGTGCGTCCGATTGGACACGACGCGGAGCGACTCTGATCGATTGATGTCCTTCCTTTGGGAGATGGGGGACGCTGCGTTGCTGGAGCCTGGTGACTTGTCAATGCTGTAGCTCCGCCTGGAGGGTGAGAGGCGAGATGGGGAGGGTGACGAGAAGAGACAGAAGAGAAGGAAAGGAGAGAAGAGAGATGAGGAGGATGCAGCAACGGAAGGGGTAAAGAAGCGAGAAGAAGAGTACTTGATTACTGTTTGCTGCTGCAATAAGAAATGTTCATCTTTATTAAGGGTGGATACAGTATTTGTTAAAAGAAGGGCAGGACGAATCTCACAAACACACTAAAACTTCTTGCTGTTATCCTGACTTCCTCAAAATTTTATAATAAATGTCATCACTTCTGTAAGTTTCTTACGTGATGATGCGGGATCTCAGGCTGTTGATGTCGGGGTTGGGGGGCTGGGTGATGGGCAGGATGGGGCTGGGGCCCTCTGACAGTGGGGTGGACAGGGGGCCATCCACTTGTTCTTCAGCCTCTGAGGAGCCTCCCTCCTGCCCCTGACTGTGGGGGTCGTGCTCGATGGTGAGCTGCAGCAGCCGGCTCGTTTCCTGGATCAGCAAGTCGATCTGCAGACGAAGAGGGTGTTCAGACGGGTGATCAGTTTGCTGTTATGGCAAAATAAATGCTTTCAGCCTTCATATATCAGAACCTAAAAAGTGAAGTTACAAGGAGGGTTGAATATGAAGTATTTTTTAGGATAGCGCTAAGATCAGCACTTTTCCCTCCTCAACCACAGGACAATTCAATACACCGTGATTGCCATTTGCATATTTACAGTAAAGCAAAATGTTAACAATGTGTGAAGGACAGTGTGGCAAATACCTCATCCAAAGGAACGTTGTGAATGGGCGTCCCGTTGATCTCGAGAATCTTATCTCCAACATGAATGGAGTTTTTCACATCTGGACTGATGCAGTCTGCGTCCACCCTGAATGAAGAAGAACAATCAGCAGGAAAAAATTAAAAAGAACTCTTCAAATACCTTTCTGCACGCACTGAAATGTTCCGTCTGGACTCAAACCTGAGATCTGATAAAGCCTCGCCTCATTTGAATAACAGGGGCTTCTGCTCATTTCCTTCCACTCTATTATACATTTTAAATGAATCTCATCTATCACACTGTCCTCCATTTTCACTCTACCCTTCTCCATCCTTTGTCCTCCAACACATGGTGGTGTTAGTGTAGTCTCTTTTCTTCACACAATGACCATAAAATATGCAAACACGCACACACAGACACAATCATGGAGTGGTAGACTCACTGGGAGACTCTGACAGTGCGTCCATGTTCAGGACTGTAGCCGTTGGTCGGGCTGAGCGGCTGGTCGATGGCCACAGAGAAACCTCGCCCCCTGCATCCGTTGTTGCCCTCGGCCGAGGCTGGGATGGACACGAGTGTGACGGTGTGAGGGATCCGTGAGCATGGCGAGTCCGGCAGAGACACCGGAGTGACGATGGTCTGGTAGTAACAGTGACCACTGGAGCCAGAGAGGAAGGGAAGGAGGGATAGATGGAAAGGAGCATGGAAGTTATAAAGAAGAGCAGAGAAAATGGGAATCCTAGTGAGGTTTCTGGCTCTGCAACCGTCCATGCAATCATAAGGGGAACGCCATGTTCTCATTGCAACAGTTTTTACAGCATCACATGTTGTTGACAAGACGTCGCTTTAGTTGGGTTTGGAAAAAAACCCACTGTGCTATCATTGTTCAGACTCTGATAAGTCAAGATCAGTTTCATAGCTTTCACTTACAAACTTACTTATTTTTCCCCAAAACATGAAAAATGCTGGGAATGTGAGGAGCTATGAGATGCTTAATTTGAATGACTTTTTTACACAATGCACTGCACACCTTACTCTATGCTTCAGATCCATCAGACGAGAATTTTAATTGCTGATTTTCTTGCCTGCTGCCACCCGAATTGACCCAGTCTGGTAAATTTGGATGATCCGAGACAGTGTCACACTGCCATAATCCACTTCCACTCAGAGCAGAGGACAAAGGCAGCTCTGTCTCTATATATCTCCGTGTAATGCAGTTTCTTTCACATTGAACCTGCTGTTTTTGAAGCCTGAGGCTTATGACAGTCACATAAACACAACCCCGGAGCTACACAAGTCAAGAACAACCTTGTGAGAGATGAAGGATTTTCATTTGCAGGTTTAGTATTGTTTTTTCCCCCCTTATCATCATTGTATTTATTTGCTGAGAGAAATAAAAAGGTTTTGAAAGGGTCATGTATTGTGTTTCTCAGTAAGCATTTAGTACAGGGCTCTAAATCTTTAATGTCACCAATTTGAAGATAAAGTGTCATTTAGAGGCATACTGACTCGTCTCGCATCTGGCAAGATTCAAGGGTCCTAGAAGCTCAAAAACGTAAAACCAATATAATGCCATATAGAACCTCTAATGGTTCTACATAGCACCATTTGACAAAGGTGCTATATGGCACCTTTTAAAGACAGGTTCTATATAGCACCAAAGGAGGTTCCCCTATGATTACGAGCCAAACGACGACTTTTAGTGCTATTTAGCACCATTTTTGTTTAGTGTGTAGAGCCATTAAAGCTGAGACAGTTAGAGCTGTTATTATGTTTATACAACTGCTCTGAAGTTACTGTGTCTTGAGTGACTTACTGCAGTACATCTCTGTCACCAGCTTAAAATAACTGTACATATATTAGCATCCTGTGCTTATCTGGCCGTATAATTCAGTGTACAAAATACACCCCAAAAAAATGCACCAAATTTCAAACAATAAACTCAAACATCTGAAATAAAACCACAGATGCGAAGACTTTCCACCATGCACTGAGTCAGCTGTCACCATACTTGGTAATAATGTCGACGACAAATCCCTTAAGCCCAAAATAAGGCGCACGAATTCAAGATTTTGTCAATCAACAGCAGCTTTGGCTTCTTGGTGCGTCTTTTGTGGCTTTGGTTGCACTTCAAATGGATCAGTTTCAACGCAGAGAGGGGAATTAGGAAAACTATAAAAAATATCTAAATAAAGAATTTTTAAAAAAGCCACAATCTGCTTTGATTTGCCAGTAAAACATTTGGCCAATTAAACACTAACAAATACAACAAGGCCTGACATTTCACAGTCTGGCAGACTTGATGCTCACCAGTAGAGTTTGGATCTCTCCACCAGAGCGTATGTGTCTCCATCACCGATGAACGTCCTGCAGTTCAGACAGGTGAAGCATTCTGGGTGATATTTCTGTTCCCCTGCGACCTGAGAGAGAAAAAACAAAAACAAAGACACCATTAAGAGGAAATTCTGCCTTCTATGTGCTGTGAGAATTATATGTTCTAGCATGTCAAACAGAATGTTCTCTGATCTCTCGTTAAACTACTCCAGGGCAGGAATTCACAACAGTGTTTTCGATGTGACCGGAGCAACGGGCAACATGAGGCTTTGATAACTGGTCGGAGAAGTAGGGCATGGTCTGGTCACTGAGGGCTGGGAGATTGAATTTGCTGCTGCCAGATCCCCCTACGGAGCTTAGGGCAGTTTTGCAAACGAGAGGGAATTGAGTTATGGCCAAAAAACAAAAACAGAGCAGGCAATAAGCAGATAAATTACACTGGCAGATCTGAGGATCATGCTTCCGCTGGAGGTTTTCTTCAGACCATGGGGGAAAACCAAACACTGTTAAAATGATCCGATAAATCACGAAATGAAAAGAACCCCACTGTGAATCATCTCCATCTAATTGCAACATTTACTGTTGGTCATTAGATCTGTTTGTCCTTGCTTGGTGTCACTGAGATCGACTGAGCGATCGAAGAAGTGGCCCACACCTCCACATATCAATATTGTCCCCTCTTTTAACTCCTTAATTTTGTGCCCATCGATGCAAATGACCCACCCACTCAAAACACCTAATGACTTTCATGATTAAACATGAGCTCCAATGTTAAAGCGCTAAAGGTCGAGTCCACCGGAGCTGTTCGCTCCCCCGAGGCTGTGCTTGTGGTTTTATTTTGTGCTTTGAGTGGCAGAAAATTTTTGGAGGGGACTGGACCCCCCCCCTGACAGCCCTTCGCAACTGCAATGATCTGCAATGCTAATTCAGTACATGAGGAGTGAGGAGGGACGTTGCATGAAACAGTGGCAAACAAAGAAGCAATCGATTCAAAAGGAAACAGAGAAATTGAAGGATTTTGTGTCGTGTCGTGACCTTATTTCAAGAGATGACAGCCATTTGTGATGTACTTTTTTAAATAGACACATTTAAAAGATATTTCAACTATTAATTCAGAGATTTCTGCATCCTAAAAGTTTTACTACATTTTATTTGTAAAACAGGCGTTTGAATATCAAACCAAAATCAGTCAACGGAAAATGGAACTACTGATCGGCCAAAGAGAGAAATGCTACTTGTAAATGGTCCATAAAACTGAAACAAAACGTGGAAACTGAGACAAAAAGGAAGAAAATGTGAAGCTCAGAGGATCAATGAAATCATAGCGTACAGCCATATGTGTGCTGCCCCACCCTCCAAGCAGAGCAGCAGTGAAACCACGAGTGCACACAAACAGATAAACACTTGCTGACGGCCCTCAGGCTGCAGGGAGGAACACACTATGCAAGCATGTTAATTAACTCCTTTTTAGATAATTAATATGAGCATCTCCTTCCAGCCTAATACCTGGGAAACATGCCACCACTTGGCTTTGATACAAGGGGTAAGAGAACACCCCAGCTTTACTGTATTTTCTGAGGCAATGGTTTTCTAACCTTTATTTTCCTGTTTTTGGCTCGATAACAATAAAGACTGACCCTGCAACAAATAACTGATACAAATATCACACTGAGAACACAACATTATAGCAGAGAGACAGAAAGCGAGAGGAGAAAACAGAGACACAATGGCTTTGTAATGGACAAGGGAACGAAGCAGCCGTAGGGCTTATCAACCAACTTAATTTCTATATTTGTCCCCCAAGCAGCCGCACATAAAGGGGCCATAAACAGTTACGGTCTGACATCAGCAGTAAGTGTAAACACAACATATCAGAAAAACAAAAGCATGAAAGAGAGTTGAGTAAGATGATTGATTATTGTGGGACCGAAAGATCATTTTAAAATAAAATACAACAAATTTATCAAGAAATATCTTGTGTGTGTGTGTGTGTGTGTGCGCGTGTGTGTGTGTGTGTGTGTGTGCCACTTAGGTGCAGCCCTACAAATGGTAAAGACAAGAAGAAAGGACAGCTGGACAGAGATGAAAAGGGTGTGTAGCTCTCACAACCTGACACTGTGGCTGCCATTTGCTCGCCATGCAGGCATGACACACACACACACACACACACACACACACACACACACACACACACACACACACACACACACACACACACACACCCTCTCTAAAACCACATTAGGCAGACGACAGCTGCTGTCCTCACATTTAGGACATGCTTCCTCTCTATAAAGAGAATTCAAGAAACATCACATGAAGTAACACACCACTGGTTCCACTTTTTTATCTGTACTCTGTGTGCACATGTGCCGCTGAGCATTTCATTATTTATGTATTGGCTCATCATGCTTGTGGGTGTGTGACTGTGTGTGAGCTGGTCATGGTGCCTTCGGCCTCTTCTAGTGACAACTAACCAAACCATGTGCACACGTCTCCCTGGGGGAAGGGTGAAGGGTAGGTCGAGCTGCAGCACGATGCTCAGTTGCCATGTGTGATGGGACCTCGGTCACATGGTTACCTTGACTTCAGAGAAATGTCTTAGCTTGTAAAAACTTGTATGACTTGAAACATCTGCAGTAATTACATAAACACTGACATGTTTATGAAGCCACAGGCTTTTAGTTGCTGTAGCCTGTAGCTCATAAATGTTGCTCCAACTTCTGCTCTGGAAAACCAATCTTTGCTAAAAACACATCGCTTCCAGTGAGCCAGTGCGGGAATATCAACACTGCAGCGAGATTTATTTGGCGGTGTTCAGTCAAATCAGAATTGGGCTTGAAGGGAACAAAAAAAAAAAAAAAAAAAAGTCCCGCACTCCAGGTTTAACTGTGACTCCTTTGTAAATACACAAATTACTTATTTATGTATACATGTGCGTTTCAGAGTTAACATTCATGCAGTTTTCATTAAGAGGAAGATATCAGATAATGCTAACCTTGCTAACATTATTTGGTAATTTAAATGAACCTTACTGGCATAGCTTTTGTAATGTGGATTTAAATGTAATTTAAAATCCCACCAGTTTACATCATTACAGTAATCAAGTGTTGAAACAGACAATATTTCATATTACGTGCAGAACCCGGCTCCTGAAGAAATAAAACTAAAGATTAATTTACAAAGGTCAAAGCTTAGAGAAAAGCCAACAAAATAAATCTATCCAGAAACTGTCACATAATTCCTTATGGGTTGCCAACTACCAGCTTAGGAAACCACGTCTTCGTCTTTTATTTGGAGGGCGGCAATAACGACTCAAGCACTGGAGTATGATGCATCATTAGACTTTGAACTGGTGCTGCCTCTGGCTTTTCCTTGTGGACAAAAGGTGGTGCAGAATAAAGTAGAAACTGAAGTATGTCAAGTAAAAAGTCTCTCTATTGCCTCACACACATTTACCCTAAATAACTTGGGCCAACTTGTGCCATCGCTGCTGGACACAGAATAAACTACAGGCGATGGTCAGCTTGGTGTGTCAGGGCCCTTAAGCTTTATTTGTTTTTAATGATTTATATGTGTGACCTTAAGTTGGCTGTGGAATGTGAGCACCACCTTTGGAGGAATTTATGATGCTCTAATGTGCTCAGCTAAGAAACATGATGGCAGTAAATCAGGAATTCTCCTTCAGTCGCCCATGTTGACTTTTCCTGAGCTGAGGTCAGGGTAATCACACAGTTTGCTAGCTCGTTCACACATCATGTTAAATGTTGGAAACTACGAAGTGACGACAACTCACAGGTCACAATCTCTCACTTCTGCCTTTTGGTGCTTTTTTAAATTGTAATGTTTCAAACTCAATCCTTTAGTTCCTTTTTTGCCCACATAACATTTTCTACACATTTCAGGTCTCCC
>JBBPCS010000023.1:2502263-2513564 GCA_037974645.1 Hollardia meadi
CAGCAGGACAATGTGTGCTGCCACACCACAAAAACTGCTCAGGAACAGCCCGAGGAACGTGACAAAGAGCTTAAGGCTTCCAACTGGCCTCAAAATGCCCCAGTTCCAAATCTGATTGAGCTACAGGGGATGTGTACTTTGTCTGACACATTGTTTGGGTGGGTTTTATGGGTCAAAGAACATCCACATGAATACCAGGACCCAGGGTTTCTCACTTGAACATTGTACTGTAGCCATGATCAATGCCATTCACTTCATCTGTCAGTGGTTTTAATTTAGGTAAAAGTTGTCATTTCCAAATCTGGATCGATATTCTTCTGTTGGAAAGGAAATCACAGGTATGAAAAGTGAACATTGATGGAAACCAACATTTAGAGATTATTGAACACAATTACAACCATTAAGCAGAATACAAAACAGTCCCTTGGTGAATTTAATTCTCTCCTTTCATTTACAAAAATTCGGAAAACCTTAGCTGCGTTAGAGTTTTTCTTTTTTCCCATACAACAGAGATCAGTATGGAGTGTGGGAGTGAGCACCCAGACCAAAATTGCTTTAATTTAAAAAACACAAGGAGTTGCTTTTCACATCATTTGCCTTCCGTTTTTTAACTAATGTAATTTCTACCCTATACGCCTGATGAGGGAGAGGGAGAAGTCATGCGTACAAAAGCCAGAGCCATACTTCCCAAGTAAGATTCTTCTGATCCCAGCCAAAATCAACTTCCACCAAATACTTGATATTAGGTCATTTTCACAAAATGGCGCTCATGTAGCTCCTTTTTGAGGGTGGGGTTGTTGCACTCCACATAGGGACCCTTCTGTAATCTGCTCTATGTGTTATTAGGACTATAATACGATTGCTTGGTTCCTTATCTTTCTAAACACATAGAGGTGGCCTGAGATTTTATCAGCAATGTTTACAGAAATTAAACGATGGCCAAACATTGCTAAAGCACCAATGCAGTTCGGACTGCAATATAGTAAAGGAAAATATTTATTGTACTCTATCAGGGAGAGGGGCCATGGTAAATCTCAACACGGAGGTTTCCAGATATTGTGAGGGTCCAACATTACAATAACATTCATCAGTGCTCTGGCACCATTGTTTGGCAGGCGCTGATGGCTGTTTGCACTGTGCCAATCATCACTCCCCAATACAGAAGAGGTGTAGGAGTGGAGGAATCGCTGTACGGTCCCACCCAGTCAGGATGCCCCTAACAGCTGCCAAGCCAGTGTAAGTAAACCAACCCCGACGAAAACACAGGGCGATAAGGAAAACTCGGTGACAGCCAATCAAAAAACTGTTTCTCTTGAGTTATTGCCCTGCATCAGTGCAGGCTCTCTTTTCTGTTGGTGTGTGAACATAATACAGTCTACACCTTAAGCCACAATATCTACCCTATAACAATACAGTTACTATACTATACTAATACTATTCCCTTTCTTTCAAGACACTTCAACAGTGCATGTATAGCAGAAGAATTTTCCAGGTTGTAAAGAAATAAAATCTGCCTCTACTGCTTTACAGTGTGTGACAACATCTTTAAAATAGTTCATTAAACTGTTCATTGTAAATGTGGATGTATTACATACTATTTTAATATATATTTGCATACAAACATCTTTTAGGCATACTTTATACCACTTCCCACAATAAGATCGGCATAAGTGTTCCAGCTTACCTGGTTTAGGGGCCTTCCCGCCATGTCCTGCGGGGGAAAAACAAGTATAAACAACAACAATATATATGTGTGAGGCTATGCTTTTGCCCTGTAATATCAAAAAATTATTTACTGCACAATCATTTTAATCCAAAGTCAAAATCCAAATGTCAATTCAAAAGACCTATTCATGCAGACAATGTTTTGGGCAAAATGGACAGCTACAATTACATTTTTTTGTCATATGTTTGTCTCTTTGTTCAAGAGGGATTCATGTTTTCAATAACTGATTTTGACATGTTGGGGAAAAATACAAAAAAGTGTCTGCATACCTGTTCCCAGTCCTCCCATGCCCAAGCCACCATGCCCAACACCTCCTGGCACCAAACCTCCTGGGCCCACACCACGCCCTCCACCTCCATAAGCTCCTACTGTCAGGGTTAAACAGAGACCAGTGTGATTGTAAACACGACTATCATTGAAATTAGTCTTGTAAACATTTATCATTGTCATCTGTGTTCAATCCATATTGTCACGCCATTATGAACATTGTTTGTGGTTGTCATTGTTAAGATAACAATAATCATTATTATTGACCACAGAAGTATGAGAGGAATGTGTAACAGGCCCCAACTTCACAGACCTCATAATGCCTTCCAATAAACTGACTTAACAACAGTGGTTGGCCCCAAACACATTGTTTATTGCCACAATAATATCCCTTGGATTGATTTATTCTTATTGTGGTGGTGTGACAAGGAAATCTCACCATGTGTTTCCCCCGGATCTGACCAAACCAAAGCAGTGTTGACAGGGAATTTGTCTTAAGAACAGCAATCTGCTTCTTCTTGGTTTTGGTGAGATACAGATGTTACACTGTTGCGTACTCCAACTTTAATTGGTCTAACAACTTTCAGCATTAGGTCTTCCTTGTGTCACAGCTTTAGTACTCCTAGCTAAAAACGGTGCACAGGATCAAAGTCGTTCAGCAAATGGGGGCTGAAGCCATGCCAGGACACCGCCCATGGTTGGTAAACTGCTGCTAAAGTGGACTGTGCATGCAGAGCTAAGTGTATCTGCTGTGGATGTGTAAGCACCAGATAGAATATCTGTGGCCATGCATTAAGCCCAATGGAGGCGATGGCTATTTGGAAAAGAGAATCAGCGACACAGCTTTCATAAGATGACTAAATGGAAAAGTTCTAATCTGTTGTGTTAAAACATTTCTCATGTGAACCTCTGCGGGTAGTTTCAGATCAGGTGATGAAGGAGCTCTGTGTTCCGATTGTTTTCTAAATATTTTACAGTTTATTACATAGAAACAAACAGCTTCTTATGTCCAAATCTCAGAAACACTATGCATAAACCCATTCATGATAAACCAGATGCAATTCTTAAAAACTCATTTTATATATGGGGGGGGATCATAAATCAAATTTCTCTCCTACTCACCTGCAGCTTTAGCTGGTTTATAGCCTGCAGGGACTCCTCCAGCAGACCCTTGTAAAACAACAATCATACAGAGTATCGAGTTATGGCATTCCTACATCTTGTGATGTATGAACAGACAGTTTTTTGGCAAAAGCTAACTTTTACTTTACTTTCTCTCAGAACACCAGGAGAGCATTGTAGCACCTAGCGGTATTTTGTCCATGTATGGGTTTAGGTTCTTATATAGTGATGGAGCTGGGGGTCCATGCAGAAGTTTGTGTGGTTCAAATAATTTTAATAATTCTTACAGGATACTGTCTCACTGTCCTATGATGGTGGCTGTAATTTAACTGTAATAACTCCGCTAAAGACAAACACACTTTGTTTGTTGTGGCTGTGTTGTTTAAACTATGCAGACAGTCTTTGGAGGCTCTGTTACCTGGAAAGAATCCAGTGCCTCCTGGTCCAGTGCCTCCTGGTCTAATCCCAGCACCAGGTGGTACATACACACCTGGAACACACAACAGAGAAAGCAAGAGGTCATCCTCTACTACCAACAAGTGTGACAACTACCAGTGCAGCCAAACAGTTCTCAGCCATCAATGTTTTCTTGTTTTTTTTTTACTGTTACGCTGCAGCATTTCTAACCATGACCTCATTTATCGGATAAACATTCTCAAACACTTTCATCATCTGTGACCCAGACAGCAAAACTAAGTCTGTCTTTGACATTCACATCTGCCCCAGTTCATACAGTGATGGGGCGCACAATGAAACATGAACACAGCAGCTCCAGCTACACTCAGAGTGAAAGCACAAACAAAGGCTTATAGGTTTGATTGGGAGAAAATTACAATCGTTTTCATTCTGATGAGGTATTGCAGTTGGAGACATTCTTTCAGAACGTGGCCACAGCACTGTGGACAGACTTAACTATCTACATCCCCTAGCCTCATTTCTTGCATGATTCCTGGCTGCAACCCAGAGTAACTCCTGAGATGGTCGTTCTGGATCCCAGACATGTGTGCATGGAACAGCAACAGAAATAAAAGAAAGGGAGGATATATAAAAAAACAAAAAATCCTGCAGTTGTTCTGGGACGACTAACGACTAAATCCAATGGGACCGGTGAGCTAAGGCCAAAATTACAAAGTTATATTTTTTGAGAGAAAAACCTGGTTTACATCAGTAAGGACAAGACGCAATGGAGAGAATGGGGCTTCAGGACCACAATAATTTTGTTTAATGGCTCTTACATGTGTTGAGAGGCCAATTAATTTAAACCACATGTCAAAGGCGTCCATGTGTTTATTAGTGAATACTGTGTGAACACTGTGCTTTGGTTTCCTTCCACTGAGTGTGGTCATTAGGGGAAGAGCATTACAAGGTATTACTGTCTGATCTAGTTGAGTGAGATTACATGACACATTCCACTGAGAATGCCAAAATGGAAACATCTATGCAGTTCATTATATACCAGCATATTGCTTCATTGCCCATGAAGGTGGCTTTGATCTTTTCACTACCAAGCTGTGACATATTTAATGGGTTTGTGCCATAGTAACATCAGTATTCTTTCTATTGTGCTGCTGAGGTTTAGAAAATGTGCAGTCAGCGCCAGTCAATGGAGAAAACCAGTGAAGTACAGTAAGAGTCGACTATTGGATGGGCTGTGAAGATATTAGTTAGAAAGTTAGAAATGACTGGCTTTTAAAGAAAAGGAACAAGAGAGTATGGCGTCATTTTGGGCAGAACATTAAAAAAAATTTCGAGGTCTTCCGGCACAATCTGAAAGTTCTGTTATTACTGGGGGAGCTAGAGCAAAATTGTCATACTCTGAAAACTTCACTCGAAATCTGAAGGGGTAAGCACATCCGTCTGTTTTTGTTTAAGAGAAAAGATCTTTTCTCTCAAGCATTTAGCAGTGTGCCAAGAGGGGTTTACTGAGTACTGTCATGTGCAATGTAGACAAATTTGTCATAATTAGTTTTTTTTCAGCAGCAGTGTAACAGTTATGGTGGCAACTATGGCTTTTGATTCCATTAATGAACACAGGACAGACTCATCTTGGGATGATGAGATTTCTTGAGGTTTGGCCGTGTAATATTGAGAGAAAAGAACTCTGAAGGGAACTCAAAATCCTGCAGGCTTAAATGAAAATAAGGAATCAATACTAATGTCCAGGGACTTGCATTAGATTTTCAAACAGGCAGGTCAGTGCAAGTAATATGTGTGTGCATGTGTTCATGTGCTTCTCTGACAGTTTGCCTATGCCACTGGCTCCATGGCAGAGATCTCAGGTGCAGGAACCAAACATCAGAGTGCAGTGATTGTTCTCAATTCTGCTCCTTCATTTCACAATCAAAGGCAGGATTTCCTGTCTCGGCACTGCGAGCGAGGCAAGAGGGAGTGTGTGTCTGCTCGAGTTTTCCTTTTTCTTAGAATCCCATCGTGCTACTGTACCACTAAAGAGTGCATTAGGTTCACTCAGACCATGCATCCAAACATGGCACACACTGACCTCTGCCAAGTGACCTGCCGACCTCAATAAATTTGCAGATTTCTTCATGATTGTCCTAATTATCATCACCATCATCATCATATGCTTGCATTCCTTGTGAACTCAGCCAAGTCATGGGAATGTACTGGAATGTGTGTGAAGGACAAGATTGATTTATAGAGCACAAGGGATTAGAATGGGCAGAAATTACTTCACAGTTGACTCCAGTCAAGAGTTTGCCATGAGAGTTTGCCATGAGTGATATGTTTATTGTTGGTGAATAAAAACCCTGGGGAAGAAGATTAGAAAATATATTCCCCTGAAGTGACTTGTATATAATGATCTGATCGTGCTGAATCAATGGATCATTATGTGTACAAACCTAGTAAACTAGAGCAGCTATTCCCAGCCAGTGGGCCTCAAAGCATCATCTAGTGGGCCTTGGAGGCAGGTGGTCTGCCAAATGGTTAGATTACTGTTACTGTTATTGTCCTTTGTAATAATAATTTTAAAAAGTTATTTTTACATCTAAAGGTGCTCAAGAATTAACATAAATAAAAAATGCCATATTAAAAGGCAAAATTTCAATGACCAGTTACATTTGAAAATCACCAGACAAACGTGTTCTCTCACTAAGAGCTAACGTCAGCCACAGCTAGCTAACGTTCCCTCGGAACTAGCTAGCTTTTTGGTGGTGTTATGACGTTATGGTCCTCACAAATTTGTTGACAATCAGAAATGGGCCTTAAGTTACAAAAGGTTGGGAAACCCTGAACTAGAGAATGAAAAGTGAGAAGACTTTACTCAAATCTCTATTACTTTGGGTGGGTTCATTCCACTGGAACACAGCAAGAAATATGAAAGGAGATAAACTGTGAGACAGGAAGCCATCAATAAATTACTGCCTGTTAAAGGGTTCAGCAAGTATTAACCAGTTTTGCCACCATTACAATGATGACTGTGAACTGTATTGGCATTGAATAGACTGTTGTAGGTTGAGCCCAGATTTGCTCTCAATGCATTTAGAGGGAGATTATGTACATGCACTCCACTTTGGATGGAACGTGGTCCAACTGTTGACGGGGTGTCAGTGAACTAGGAATGCAGCCAGTTATTAGCCAAAGGGAAATAAGTCAAATGGATATGCAAGGTATATGATGCAGGAGTAAAACGCTGACACTTCCTGCAAAGCTCACAGTGTGTATTGTGCAGAACTGTATAAATCATTTCCCTGTCAAAATCTCCATATGCGTTTCAGATGGGCTATTCATTGGATGGAATTTGTGTTCACTTTTGGCAACATCAATGCATTATCATGTGGGCTATACGTGTAAGTGTGCGGCCAATTTTTGCAGGCCTGGGTCCAAGTGTTACCATGTGGGACAAGCATGTGTTACAATAGGTTAGAGTACATCTTTAAATAATTCATGTTTTTAAAGTTTTCGCAATCCCATCCCACCACACACATTCCAACCAGTAGGATTAGCTACCGCAAGGACAAGAAATTCCCACCTTCACCTGAGCTGCGGTCCATGGGGCTGGAGGATATGGCCCCACACTTTGCCCACCTTTTAGAGGCACTGCGATTGCACACAAAGTTGAAACAATACACGCATGTTTTGAATGCAGACTTCAAAAACCTGCAGAAGTAATGTGTTTGCTTATTAAGTTAATAGAAATGTGAACAGATGCAGAATTCAAAAACCTCCATAAACTTCAATTCAGCTATAAACTTGGCAAAAATAAAGTACGTAAAATGTACTTTTCTACAGTCTGAAGTGACCTTGAGGATGATTTCTGACAGGTGAACTACAAGTAGGCATACCTAAAAGGTCTACAAACAGTATATAGAGCTGGTAGACTAATCTTATGGTTCCCATTTGGGTTCCCTGGATTTCAGCCCTTGTGGAAGCCCACAGGGACATGGTGACTGGGTTAAAGTGGCAATTTGTAAAATATGAAGCTGTAGTTAGCTACTGTTAGCACAGTTAGCTGTGGAGCTAGGGGCTCTATAGCTGACTGGATTGTGCCTGGACTGCGATCTCAGGTTACGGGGAGGAATGTGTGTTTTTTTTTACGATGAGTTAACAACAACAAACATTAAGGGCATCTTAGTTTCTCAAAAGAGAGTAACTTGAACTCAGAAGGTGTACGGTTGTAATTTCTTGACATTTTGTTAGTTTGTTTGTTTTACTTATTTGACTAAACCCCAAGAGAGCTTGTGAAACTTAGCTGCTCATACATCCCTCAGCTAAAACTACAGGGGCTATCGGACTATCGCCTCTAGAGGTACAAAGTGGTATTATACAATACGGGCCAAGGCTAGCTTGTTAGCATGATAGCTTCAGAAGATATCACAGCAACACAATACAAAGATGTCGTTGACAACAGCCACACTTTTGTTTGTTTTTTTCACATTCTACTGATAATGTTAGTTCAGTCGTTGAATGCACAAATTGTACCTTTACCACACATTTTGTACTGGATGTTTGCATCAGAGGACTCCATACAATTAAAATTTGAGATGAACTCAACAGTTTTTCTTTTATGTGTAAAAGCCTTTTGGAATTTTTTTTGTCTTGAATTGTTAGAATTTACTTTAATATTGTATTATAATTTTGTAGTAATTTCCAAAAAATCCTAATATAACTCGGCAAACCTCAGGAAACATATTTGAAATAATGAGGGGTTTTAAGTAGACCCATTATTCACAACCCACCCTCCCTCATGATGTACTGTAGTCTGTGAATGTTTGACAAGTTATATGCAGGGATAAGAAAAACACCAAAAAAAACCACAGGTCCTGAAATTCCAAATATGTATATTACCAATATGGTTTATTAAGAACACAGAAGTGTTCTAGATTTTTCTTTTAATTTTGCAAAAATTATGTACAGGCTAACAGGTGCAAAGGGCCGCAGCACCTTGTATGTTTCCTTTTGCATCATGTCATGCTTTGATTGTGGGGCTGGGAAGTAGAAAGTGACATGTTTATCAACTGTTTACCTGGCAAGATAATTTATTTGATATTTTCCCTGAGCCTCAAAACTGCAGATACAGCCTAGAGGAAAAAAGAATCAGTGTGTTTCAGAAATTATCTCTACATTAAAGTCTGGAAAATTTATACTTGCTTAAACACTTCATTTTATGGGGGATATGGGTTACTCAGCTCACAAATACTGAATAGAAGAGAAGTTAGGAAATTGTAAGTCAGAACTTGCTTTGTTATTGAATAAAACCACAGCCAATGACGGATTTTTCCAAAGTACCTCCCATGTTTATGACATATTTACAATTGATCTTTATGACTTAAAAGAGTTAGTGTTACCTCATTTACAGCAGGCTGGTGAGTCATGTGACATTTCCACGACCCTGTGCTATGGTTGTTTAATAATTGGCCTTTTACTAGCTAATTAAATTCCTAAGGGAAAACAATTTGCGTGGTAATTACTGTAGACGTGCAAAACAAACTCATGTGAGTTCATACACACACTCACACATGCAACCTCACAAAATTTAATGACAGCATTCCCCGTCCTTTACAAAAGACAGAACCGTTACCATTCATGATTGATTGATGATTCAGTGCCACTGCTGCAAAGTTTGGGAAATCCAGAAGAAATGGGTTTGCACCATTTCAGCCAACTGATATTTGCACATTTCTGCACTCGTATTTCAATAATTTTTGATAAAAATAAAAATAAAAAACACGTTTTGGCAAACTAACCACAGTTTGCTGCATTCAAAACCACTCTCTCAGAAGAGGAGATTCAGTTCTTTCTTTATGGAAAGCTATCATACTCCGACCCAGAGCAACAGTGCAGCAAAGCAAACACTGTGGTTCCTGGCACCCTTACATCTCCCTTTATCAGACATGTGACAGCTGGCCTACTATCAGTCACTGCACTTTCCACAGCGTGGAGGAGGAATGTGAGGAGCATCAAAGAAAGCAAAAATTTTAGTCTAAAAATTATTCTTGTACTCCACCTTCCCTTTCTATACCTGGACAGCCTTTTCTTTGTGACACTCCTCTGAAGCAGAACATCAGTCTGAGGTGCCACAGATACTGATACAACTAAGACGACCTGATTATATTCTTGTCATTGTATAGTTGCTCGCCTTTTGGTGTCTTGGGCAAAGCCCTCCCAGTGGAAGCCGACAGGAAATCACTACAACATTAGCTAAGGCTTGCCTTTAACCTAAAAAAAAAGGTTTGTGACAGCTGCAAACTCTTCTGTGAAAGTATTTCAGGGCTGAATATGACAAAAGAATTAGCCATGGCTGAAGAGATCACCAACATTTCACATTATGACTCCATTCCAGTAACTGATTTGACACAGTTGCAGTGCAATGTCAAAAGGATACACTATAATTTAATATATAATACAATATAATTTCCCCAATTTAATTTCAATTTCTAGTGGTTGTTTGAAACATCCATCAAATATTTAGCTAAAAATAGCCATTTAGCTTTGTTTCGAAACTGAAATTGTGCTTCAGAATGAACTCCCTTAGCATCTGATAGATGAATTGCAAGAATGAACATGATTAAATGAGGATTTATCAGTCAGATTTATGACATTGATATTTGAAGGGGAAAAGCATAAAATCTATTATTTATGTGAAAGAGAACAAGATCTTTGTGGTCAGTCAAGTCTGCAGACATTTGTGGATGTGGAAATTTAACATATTCTCCACTTGTGTTGCTAACAACCCAACAAAACACTCAAAGAAATGCTGTTTTGTCTGGTTTAGACCAACTTATTGATACCAAATGTCTAAAGATGCAGCATACAATGTTTTTATGCCAGAGGATTATATTTACATGTGTTTAATCAGAATTTCATTTTATTGCCATCTGCTCATCAGTTTATCATCAGTCATAGATTTTTGTTAAAACAATATTTTTCGACTAATGTGTCAATGTTGTCATGTTGTTTGTAAAGCGAGAAGAGCTTGGATATCAGTAGGCAGTGTTGGATCAAGACGAAAACATTCTTCAGATTGCTCTCTGCCACTAACAGTCTGGCGAGAGCTGCTGATTGAATGGTTGGAGTGAATCATCTTAGTTAATGTGCGTCTTTGTTGAAGAATTGGCACTGGTTGACCAAACATCTCTCTGGGAGATGCTAGGACTGACATCCACAATCAATGAGAAAAAGGTAAACAAATTATTAAAGTATTAAAGTTCCCCTCCAGACAGGTTCTGAAAAAAAATACTCTGCTATGACTAATATTTTATTTAACATGGTTTTCCCACGTTAAAAAAAGTTTTAAAAACCCTGAAAAGGGGCTGGAAGCATATCTACTCTTTCCCCCCATTGAGAAATTCTGTATCTATGAATCACAGGTCTTGCACCCCGCCCACTGTGCTAGTTTGACTGGTGAAAGATCAGTTAGCATCAAGATGGCTAGTGTTAGAGGAAACATGGGAGGTTCAGCCGTAACGTCACATGTTTGAACCTCAGTCAGAGCCAGAATCAGATGAGGAGTCTGTTGGGAACCAAAATCAGCGGCTAGCAGACGTATCAGTAAGTGTAGCTAGCATCTTTTGTTTATGTTGTTTGTTAGCTTGTTAGCTTGTAACTGGCAGTAGCTGACACAGCATTAGTGGTTGTGAAACATACAAAAATATCTGCTACGATGTTACAGTGTGTTCACATCTTGATAGCCAACCAAGTTTGCCTGGGAACTGGCTCTTTGTCAG
>JBBPCS010000023.1:2515214-2581706 GCA_037974645.1 Hollardia meadi
ATATAAAGGAATAAGCAATCCCAAACAAAAAGAGAATGCATTTTTTGCACATTGAGTCAGTTGGATTTCTCCCCAGTCTAAGGAAAGTAAAGCGTTTGACAATAATATGAGATGACAATAAATATACACTGCACACCAATTAAATTAAATATATAATCAATGGGCACTGCTGGTTTGTAGTGCTACATGACCTTTCTCACTGACCATGTATGACAGTATCCTTACTGACACTGTGGCGGACTCCTAACCGGGCAGGGGTCCACCGCAGCACTAACAGACAGAGAAGCACAACAATCTGGATAATTATGAATCTCCAGTCCACGTGATATTTATATGTTTGGACTACGGCAGGAAACCAGAGCACCTGGAACTTCACTGAACCAAATAAATTCAACTTTACAAGCCATGTTGGGACTAACTTCTCCATTTCGAGAACATCCTCGCTATGAATCCGAACCCCAAAATGGGTAATGACAGATGAAACCCATATTTTGAACCAAAGCATGAAACAATGAAATCATAATAATGATAATGATGTCATGTAATCATATTATCCTAATTAGACCCCACATACTTTTACAGACTTTTGAATTTCATGGGTATATCCAGGTGCAGTGTGGTATTATCCTTTGATATAACGTAGCACACAGAAAATTCTCCATAGACCGATGTGTATGAGGCAAGAGTAAAAAGTTCAGCAGCTTTCGGTGAACAGGTTCACAAAGGACTTTAAACATGAGTCATTTTCTAGGCCTACTTTGTCAGGCTCATTTACTTAATTTTTTTTTAGCTTGCTAGGCTGCTCCTGCTGTGCTTTCTCCCATACTCACAATGTTATCACTGGTGCAGTTCAACTGCTTTTCGTCTGTCCTAATCGAGCACTTCTGCGGATTGATCTGTCAAGGCTGCTCAGCTCTGAGAGGCAGTGGAAGCTTGAGACAGAGTGAAGGATTGTTGGCTGACAGCATTGTGCACATGGTGCATGATCAGTGTACCACAGCCTTAACTGCCAGAATTTATAGCAAAGGAAAAATACAAACCGTCTAACATAAACAGTTTTTTTTTCTCATACAATCATAGGAAATCAATTAAAATGCCACAGACATTAACAAAAAATGAACCACTCCTTGACTATCATGATATATATGTGCACATGTTGTAAAACATAATTACTCATGTGCTCGAATACTGAGCTAGCCTGAAAATATCAAACATAAATGGAAATTCCAAGTCACTCTACATCATGTCCGCCACAGGGTGACTCCATTTTAAAACTCATTATTCACAAAGTAAGGCACACTTGAGCTGGTCATTCTAATCTCAGAGCTGTGAAATCAAATATAAATGTGATAACAATTCAAAGCTCAATAACACATTCAACACAAAATGGAGACAAAATTAAAAAAAAAAAAAAAAAAAACTGATGAGAGATGAGAGTTTTGACAGACAAATTGTGTTACGGAAAAATAAGTAAGAGGCCAACGCAGACATTTTCCACATACCTTCCCAGGAAAATATCACAAAAATGCTTTTGGTGCAACATGGTAAATACCAAATGGACTCTAGATCAAACTGCTGGCATGGAGGTAAAAAGGTTTGATGAGATTTGACAGCACTGACAGCTCCTGATCCACAATCAAGGGCAGGTGGATTCATTATATGTATACCTCTAACAGAAATTTAGAGTGAGTAGCAATAGACCTGAATGCATGTCCTTTGGATGACTGTCACAGAGTCAGCATCCCAACATTTGGTTTAGTTTAGAGAATTAAAATAGATGGAATGATGGAATTGCAATAGCAACAGAGACAGTGTAAACACCATGGGTTCTTCTATCATAATTTATGACTTACGTGATGTGAGACAACCTTAATTTTTTGTTAAAGGTGAAATATATGACATTTTCAGTCAGTAGATGTCGTACTAGAACACCAGCATCTCAGACCAGATGCGCAATTTGTTCACTCAATAAAGTTTGGAAGAGAAAAAGAAAGTGGCATCTGAACACACGCATGTGCTGATCGAATAGGAATCAAGATTCTGTTACTGCATAGCCTATTTCTCACTTAAAATGTTTTTTTTCGGAAACATATATCAATGTATAATAACTTTCTTTCCATGCTGGCATGTTGAAAATGGATGCAGAGAGGATGGAGACTGAATCACACGCACTAACATGCATCCTCACATGCATTAACGGAGAAGCTCAGATTCCAACACACACAGAGAAGCAGTGTAACATCTTTACATAGCATGTCATTGTTTGCTGCTACATTCATGTTCAAAAACTCATATATTGAACCTTTAAAAGTAGAGCAGAATTGTTTGTTTTGGTGCACAGAAGCTTGTTGCTGGAGCAGTCCGCCGACAGGGTTGCTGTATTTTTCTCTATTCTTGCGGGACAATTTCTGGACCACTGCTATTTGTATCTTAAAGCACAATTATGTACCTCTAGTGACCACAATGTACCTCTTGACATGTCTTAGGTGTGGGAAAATTTCAACTGTATCAGAGAAGAGACCTCTCAGTGACAGTACAGTACTATACAGCGTTTCATGACACACAATGGCTCGATATCATCTGCCAAATACAAAGTTGCTAAAAAAGGGTGTCTGTACTTCCAGTATGAGTGCTGCGTTATGTGCATGGCTAACCCAACAGATTGTTCAGCCCCTTCTCATGCCCATCTCGTCAGATATCAGCGTTTTGTCACAGCCCTTCAGGTCCCATCCAGACGCACAGGCAAAGACGCACAAGGGTTTAATGTACCAGCAATGTAAAGCCGTCCCCCTCAGTATCAGACGACTTGAACAGATGACGTAGCGCAACGTACTGTACATTCAAAAGCGAGAAAGTGCCAAAAGGGGTGGAGGTTGGGGTTGAGAGGAGGGCCACACATATGACTTTGACTCAGGTGACCGGAGTTCGTTTCCCCTTTGAAAACAAGTGTCACCAGTCATTTCCTGAACCTAACCACTTGGTTTTTATGCCTGAACTTAACGAAACGTCACCGCTGTTTTGTGCCTAAACTTGTGCCTTATTGCCAAAGGGTACCTTGCGTGTCTGGATATGACGCGAAGGGCACATGTCAAATAGATAACAGATAACCAACCAACCAATGTGACCAGCTTTTTTCTATTTTCTATGCAAGGATACAAGTATTTGATTCTACAGTATTTACTATCTGCCCATGTTTTTATTGTTACTTCATCTACTGAGATAATAATAAAACAAAGTTAAAAAACTGAACAAGTAGTACTGAGAGAAACTACCTAACATTCATGCTACTTTACAGTTTATGTATCTCAGTTTGAACTGTGACAAAAATACAATTTTAAAATAAATGTTCAGCGGATGGCCACATTTAACAAAACTGGGACCCTTCTTGCACATCTATGGACGTCCAAAAAACGTTCAATATCTGAATGTCTGACTCCTCTTTGATGTCGGTGGACGTGCAAGAAAAACTAAATATCTGAGCATCTAGCCAGGATCCCTTTAGGAGGTCTACAGACATCTAAACAGGTTCAATATTTGAACCATATTTTGTAATTGTATCAAGATTATTAAATTATTTACAAATGCATGAGGGTTACCAAGGGGCAGACTGTCTGGGAAGTTCAAATCTCCATGGAATCAAGTGTTTAGGAAATGTTGCCTTGTTTCAATAAAAAAAACGTGAGGAAAAGTTGGTACGCTGTGTAAAACATAAATTAAGAAGAATGCGAAAATTTTGCTCAGTTGCTCACAAGTAAACACACTACCGTGTATACCGTGTTTTGTCATGCAATCTTACAATAATCTATGTGATGTAGGTTTGATAATGAACAGATGGTATTCCACTGTCTAACGTGTCAAATTAGTTAGTTCACATAGTAGAGTAAATGCTTCATATACTGAAATTTCACAGCGGTCTGGAGTTCAATTCCCTCCCGTAGCACCCTGTAGGTCGTTCCCCTCCAAATACCACCTGTGCTAATATCTGAAGTGAGCCAAAGCAAGATGTTGTAAAAATATTAACTTTGGCGCATTAAAAGCTGTCCTCTGAATGACTGTAATTGATGTTGACAAGATGTTTGAAAATGTCATAAAAACTTTAATTTTGAACCCTGTGAGGATGCCACTTAGACGTCAATGTTAAAAAAAAAAAATTCATTCTGGTTCTTGAGCGGACGTCTTTTGAACGTTAGACAAAGGCGTTAAATTGACGACTGTTGGACGTGTCTTTGCTCAGTGGGAATCTGTCAAAGCTCTGTCAACACAATGAGCAAAGTCAGAAATAGCAGTACAAGTGGAAAACCTGCGGTCTATTTTTTTCTACCTTATTTTCTTTTCTTTACATGACCGAATGGAAACCTGTTCATGTTGGCTCTTGAGTCATTAAATCATCCGACACCAGGTACACAGGCGAGGCGAGAGGCTTACAACACAGCCTTCTGTTTCAAATGTTTAAGAGGATGTCAGGGGATATTACTCAACATAAAGACAATTATGGATTAAATGTGCTTTTAGAACTTTTGGAACAGTTAATCATTTATCATGTCTCAGCAGTGATCATATGAATGAGACAACAAACTAGGTGGCATTTTACAGTGTATGTTACTGTATGCTCCACTGAAACTGTATAAACTGCAGTAGAGTTCCATGTAAATTAGTAAAGACAGTTATCCAATCTTTCAAAACTATTTAAATTGAATTTAAAATAATGAAGGGACATATTCAAATGTAAGTAAAGTTGACTTTGACTTTGACTCGATCCCTCATCATAAATGGATTGAACTTGATGGAATGGATTAAAACTTCATATTTAAAAAACAACTCTTGTGTACTGTTTGTTTTACTCCCACACCTTCACCACAGTGTTATGGTCGAAGTGCATTCAAGCTGAAACACTTCCGAACACCTGCATTAACTTTGTCATATCATAGTACAGATTATCACGTGTGTGGAGTGCTCAAGGTATCCAACCATGGGTAATGGCCAAGTCTAGAAAACATATTATCAATCTTAGTCGGACTTCATGGTATAATAAACGGTAAATAAAATAATAATACTCACAATAATCATGTATTCATTCATTGTGTATTTTACTGGTAACTAGCAGTAGCTAGCTAGGGCATTGCAAAAATGACACCAGCTAGCTCATTCCGGCTGCAGCTAGTGTGAAATGTGACAGTAGCTAATATTAATAGCTAATTCATTACTTACCTGTCTGCGTCCTTTGGAAAATAAAAGCAAGTAAAGCATGACTGATGGACTATTGCTTATCCATGTTAAAATAATATACACTATAGACACTATTATCAGTACAAATTTAATCTTTGTCTCTTATTTTGCTGCTTGTTTTTATCTGCTAGCTTAATATCCAAGTATTGTTAAAGAGCATCATAAGATGGCCTATAACTGCGTTGCCAGATCTCACAAGAGTGTGTTGCTGAGACAGAGACAGTTCTTGAACAAAGACCTGAGCTGATTTGTTTGTCTGAAAAATGCCATTTTCAGTGTCAGAATGTTTGGAAGATATGTGGCTTGTGCAAAATAAGTCTGTGTCTAGGGGGGCAAAATAATTGGTCATAATCTGTGGAGTGGCAAATCCTACATGACTCCTCCTCTCCTTGTCTGAGAGCACTGTGGAAAAAGATTATTGTTGATTGTTTGGAAGTGTTGCATAATTCAGTGTATGTATATAAATCCACTCTGTAATATTTCAGGCGCTAACAATAACGAATGTTTACTTTTGTCAATTAGGCATCCTAATGTATTCTCCTGAGATAACATTAAGGCAGAGAGAAAAAATATGACATCAGGTTTAAATAACATTCCCATGTTACATGTCACTGTCACTTTTTAGCTATACATCACTTGTGGTGTCACATTTTTCTCAAGTTGAATATTTAATTGTTTTTTTTTTAGAAAAATATAATTCCACACAAAGTGCACAGGGTCATGCAGTCCATCAGCTACTAGTGTGCTTTGATATGAGATGTAAGGTGCACCGGATTTTCTGCTAAATAAAATGATGATCCTCCTGACAGCCTACTGAGGCCTCCGGTTGTTGGTTCAGCTGTGCTCCTGTGTTGTGGGAAGACTTAAAGGAGCTCTTTGGTAAATGTCAAAAAGTACATTTTAATTACACAAATCATCAGCAGATTACCATCAATTTAAACTCCAAAACACATGACAAAGGTATTTGAACTCGGGTTAGCAAGAGGAACTGTTTGGGGCGCCTCGGAGCTCATCTGGGCCCAGACAAAACCTAGAAGATGAATTTTATCTGATGTAGCAAAATGAACGGATTACAAAACAAGATTAAAGGTTTTGAAATACTGGTGCAAGCCTGGGGGAGCATCATGGCACCATGTATAGTACCTGGGGCTGGGTCCACGCCACAGCGGCCTGGGTTCAGCTCCAGCCCAGGCCCTTTGCTGTGTGTGTTCCACCCTCTCTTTCCCTCTTTTCCTGTCTCTCATGAGCTGTCGCTATATAAAAAACAGCCAAAAGCCCCAAACAGTAATTTAGAAAAAGGCGAATTGATTAATTTATCTGAACAAGTCTAAACTGTATTTACATACTGGACATGGAGACTTGCTCTTTAAGTATTCATTAGACAAACCAAAGTCCAAAGACCAAATGAAAACAAGGTGTCATGTGAAGTGACTGAATATTAATGTTTTTGAGTTGGCAGAAAAGTTATATTACTGCATGCAATCTAGAATATATGAAACAGTAATTTTCAGTGATACAAACAGAGATACCATTCACTGACTAGATTTTTGACTATGTTTTGACTACAGCTCAACTGTGAAAAGGAGCTAATGTGGATTAAATACATGCAAAACCATAAATAAAAACAAATTAAAATCCAAATATTTATGATCACATCTAGTTTGTTAGACAAAACTAGATGTGATGAAAATAAATGTCGAACACTAAACACTAAAATGATTCACATCTGGGTAGCATCAAAATCCAAAAGACTGAATCAATCCTTAATTCCGAGGTCATGTTGGTACAAAGTGTACCAAATGATTACATCTGTTGGGTTGTTTTGGTGTTTCAGATGTTGCAATTGCAAAATGTTGCACTGGAAACATTAAAGCCGGGACTCCATTGCCCAACACACAGTCAAATAACATCCAGCAACAGTTTTGCTAAAGAACGTTATGTGCTGACAAACCGGACAGCAACAGTGTGTTCATGGTTGCAGTTGTGGAAAAACTTAGCTCGGATAGTATTACAGCATAACGCAGCCACGCTACACATACACTATTAGCCAAGAAGTATTCAGATCCTTTATTTAAAGGGACAGTTCAACCCAAGATCAAAATTACATTTACTACTTTTACCTACGGTGCTATTTAAACATCTAGATTGTTTTGTTGTGAGTGGCCGAGTTTTGGAGATATTGACTGTAAAGATGTCTGCCTCCTCTTCTATATAATGGATGAGGAAGCGCCAAAAGAAAAAAACATTTGACAAAATTAAACAGTCATGTCTCTTGGTCTCTATGGTTACTCAAGATAATCCACTGACCTTTTGTGAGCAGTTTCACATAGGAACTATTTTCTTTTTACCAAACTGTTAGGGCTATCACAATATCAGGTTTTTAGAACACAATCATCGTGGCCAAAATAATTCATGACAACAATATTATTGTGATATCTATTTTAAAAAAACTTCCATGGAAATATGTATTTTTGACTTTGTCGTGACCTGTCCATTCAAGTAAAACTACTACCACACTGTGAAAATACTTCTGTATTGCAAAAAAGTATTTTAGTACCATCAGCAAACTTTACTTCAAAGTATCAAAAGTAAAATTCTACTTGTTCCCTGTCAGTATTTTACTATTTATGATGCTTTTAAATTAATATTACTGGTGCATTAATGTGTATGTTGCATTTTATTGCTGTAGATTCACTTTAATAATTACCATTTAGGTTCTTCTATAAGATCACTGAAAAGTTTTTCTTGAGCTCAGAAAAACAAACCTGTTTTCAGCTTTGTGATGATGTATTTTCCAGCTAATCCAAGATGTTTTTAAATAGTTTATTTCAGCTTGCTAAATCAGAGATTTTTTTTAAAGCCCATAAAGGAACACTTAATCCTTCAATTTATCAGGAAAAAAAAAAAAAATTCAAAATCACCAAATTTGGAGATACATGTTTTCACTGGACAGGAATGGTATGAAAAACTGTAATCTGAAAAGTAACAAGCTGTGGAGTAAAAAGCACAACATTTGCACCTGAGATTTAGTGGAGAAGAAAGCCCACTTGATTGAAGCCCACGTCGAACAGTCTTCAGTAGATTACAAAAAATGAAAACTTGCCTTGGTTTGGGCCACATGGGGATGTGGACAATCCATGAAGACAAAACAGTGCTGCTAACCTTTTGGTATAACCTTTTTTTAAATTAAATGCAGCTTCCAGGACTAAGATCTGATTCTGAAGTGATTATTTCTCTGACTTCAGCCATCAAGAGCTTTATACAATCCCACTTTTCCAAGTATTAGATATGCTGCTTTATAGTGCAGGCCAAAGGGTGGAGCCGTTTCACACATACCTCATCATTATCAATATCTGAGCTTTCTTTTCCTACAGTAACATGGACATATTGTTTAAAATTATTAACAATGAGCAATGAACAATGAGTTAATTCAAGATTTAATAAAATATTAATAAAATAAGATCCAACAAAGATAGTCTTGTAGCACCACTGTTAATACGTGCCGACTGGGTTTACAGTCTCTTTAGGGCATAGGCTCTTGGACATGTCATATGCATCACATTTTATTGATTATTCTGTGGTAACAATGAGGTAAAAAAGTAAGCAAAGCAATTCCAAACAATGTAGTCATCTGCTGTTTTCTGTTTCTCGCAATCTTGATTTCAACCAAATCAGTGCATTACATTGAAACAGTAAATAAAGTTTGTCTTACCTGCTTAAAACCTTAATGTGACATACTGTAGCTCTATCCATCAAAAGAAAAGGAAAACATGCTTCATTTACTCTTTCGAGCATTTTTCCTTCCTGGCGTTGTCACCTTTTAAACATAAGCAGAAAAATCACTCTCATATGGAGGCAATGTTTGCTGCATACTGTCAGAACATCTTTCCACCATGCTGACAGCATCATCTCTTTTGGGAGAACATCTCATAATCTTACTGGAACACCCTGTCAGTTTGAAGATGCGTGTGTCCGCATAATGAATACTAACTACCATGATAGGAACAAGCAAAAGCCACAGGAAAATAAACCCGACAGGATTTCCCCCTAAAATAAAACCATCTGTTGTTATTTTCTACAATGACTGGACCCTCTGAAAATATCATTATATCTGCTGCAGTAGTGACATTTTTTGTACTCTTGCATCTTTGCCAAATGCACTTGCTTAAAGATTCATCTTCGACATCTTTTGTAAGGAGCATTGTGTCAGGTTTCAGTGTGGCCTAAAGCTGAAATAACAAAAAATATTTGTAATATCTACCTCTAAACCAGACGTGATACACACCTATGAACATGCCACTCGATTCCTATACATCTCAATTTCATTCATGGAAACAGTGTTTCATGGTAATAAAATTCAGATGTGCAGTCTGGCTCCATTCTTTTGAGCAGCCTACTGCATGTGACCTAATACTGCAAACATTTGGCTGAGTGAAACACACTGCGTCTTATAATATGTTGATGGTACTAAGGACCTAAGAACTAGGCATTAGGCATCTCAACATATGTCCTGACCCTCAGCTATAAACTATCTAAGAAATGCTGAACTTATTGTTTAACAAATAATGTATGTATATATATATATTTGTTAGAGCTATAGCTTTTAATGGCATCCATCTGTCAGATTCCAACAAAGATAGGATAAAACATTTATTCAGTATTAGTGTACACATGTTTTTTTCAACAAAACAACAAGACCCCAAAAAATTCAACCCCAATTCCAAAAATGTTGTGCTAAAGCTGGGTAAAACAAATACAACATAAATATATAAATATTTTGTAAATATATGCTTATTCTGAATTTGAAGCAGCATGTTTCAAACAGAGGCAAAAATAAGACTGGGAAAGTTGTGGAATGCTCCAAAAACACCTGTTTGGAACCTTCCACAGGTAAACAGGTTCATTGGCAACAGGTGATAAGATATCATGATTGGGTATGAAAGGGGCCTCTTTGAAAGGCTCGGTCGCTGACAAGGGTGGGCCGAGGTTCAACACTTTGTCAAACACATCAGTGTATAAAGGATATTACCACATGAGCTCGGGAACACTTGGTAAAACCATTGTCGGTAAAGACAGTTTCTTTGCAAATGAATGCATTCTGTTTTATTAATGTATGGAATATGGAATAGGGGTGCTTTCTCCACCTTTTGGAAAATGTGTGTTCCATAACGGCAGTCAGATTTGCCTCAAACACGGCTGGAAACTTTCCCGTGGTGTTGTTCAAAATATCTGCTTTGGTGCCACAAGGACGGCTACAAAACGTCCGAAAGGTCACTCAAAGGAGACGGTTAAAGTGATCTCTTGCTTGGCAGCCGCTAAAAACTCCTTCACCTCATTACAAGGAAATTAGGTCATATACAGTAATAAATTAGTAAATTAATAGGTCCTGAAACACAGAGCGGGTACTGTTCCAGCAGGTCAGGGGAAGAGATTAAGTCAACATCAAAAATCAACAGTGCCTGGAGCACTTTGGACAACGCATAGGTGCTAGGCGTTAACTGAAGAACACTAAATGAAACTGTCATCACAATTATTATTAACTACATTTGTTTAATGAGAGCATTAACAATAATGACTCAAACTCAGTAGGAATATGCAGTTTGCACCTCCCTGTCCCCCCCACCCCACCCCCTCTCTCTCTCTCTCTCTCATTGACTGTCCCTTCACCTCCTCATAGTTTCACTTCTGGCTGTGGATTACTACATTGTGGGGAAAATGGAAAAAAAAAAAGAAAGACAATGCAAGCAGACTAACCAAACTAAAGACGAGGTCTGTCCGTCCATCTCTTGTCTTTTTATCCATCTCCTAAAACAGCTTTCAGACAGAGGGTGAAGTGGTGCTGGAGCAATGAACAGTAGGAGAAAAATGTTTTTTTGAACATTAAAAACATTGTAAACCTATTCTAGTAAACCCCGCAAATAATGAGCATAATATATCACCTTTAAGGTGATGCACCGCTGCATATTCTGCCACACAAACTTGAATTTAAACTGTATAAATTGGGGATTCAGTCACAGATGCAAGTTGGGTTTCTCCTTTTTATGCTAATCTCTCCATGAGCTACCTGTTATTGTCATTCATGGCCACATATGGTACAAAACTGAGGTCCTCTCTGGAGACGCTGATGCAATTCTCTTACACATGGAATTCGCTCAACTATTTTGCAGCTGGAATATTGCTCGCACATTCACCTCATTTTCAGTCATTATCTTTTTTGTCTTGGATTTAAAAAAAAAATCCAGATAGGAATCACAAGTCTGTAGCAGACATATTTGTCTAGCGCAGTCTAATGTTAATGTAAAATGCTGGTTTACCTTTACACTGCGCTTATGTTCAACATACAACGTTATTGCTTTTATATAGCTCTGGGAAATGTGGACAAAAATATCTGAATATTCAAAATGATTACCATCCTTATATAACCACATGGGGATGGTGATATAAAAAACCAATAACAACCATAAAACCAAGTTGAAAATAAAAATGAACAATTGAACATACATCAGTGTGATAACAACTACGTAAAATGACAGAAACCATCTTGTGCTTTGAGTTTTTAGTTTTGCCCATGTCCTACCTGAAATCATTGAGGGGGAGGAGTCTATGACTTATACCCCAACCCACCACCAGGGGGCGAGCGAGATGTTTGATCACTTTTGGGGAGCTCTCATGTCATTATAAACAGTCAATGGGGGTAACGTTACAAAAATAACACGTTACTGTAACATGCAACTTTTAGCACTAACAAAGTAATATTACATGTTACTAAGAGGATTTCAGCAATCAAGTAATGAGTTCCTATTTGTAAAGTAGGCATTTATTGTTTTCTTACGAATCCATCCTCACCATACCACTGCAACCAGAGGGGTAGAAATATCACCATGAAATACCAGCATGATCAAGAAATATAATAGCCACCTCACAAATGGTAAAAACTCTAAACCAGCACAAACATGACAGTTACCAACATAAACCACCATCCAAACCATCTGAACAGACGCATTACAAACACCAACAAAAGTAACATTTGTATTATGGAACATTCCCACTCGTCAGTATCACCATGCTTGTTGCTGGCATCAGGGTGCTCCCATTTTCGAAGGAAAAGCAAATTTAGAGCACTCGTCCAGTGATCGGAAGGTCGGTGGTTCAGTCCCCGGCCCCTGCGGTCTACATGTCGAAGTGTCCTTGATCAAGATACTGAACCCCAAATTGCTCCCAATGCTGCGCCATCGGTGCATTTGTGAATGGTTCCCGCTCCTGATCAACAGGTGGCACCCTGCAAGGTAGTCACTGCCACCAGTGTGTGAATGGGTGAATGCTAACTTGTAGTGTAAAGCACTTTTCTAGTCAGCTTGACCACCCAAATATATATACCCGATATATATAAATGCAATCCATTTCCATTTGCATCATTCTAAACAGTGAAGCTCAAACATTCATCAGTAGGAACAAGAAGAAAAATACGTTTTTGAGGGGAGTGGGGAAAATGAAGAGTCTTTGGGTTTTGGACTGTTGGTTGGTACAAAAGAAACAATTTGAAGACGTCACTCTGGGAATTGTTTGACATATTACAGACTGAATAATTAATCGTGAAAAGAATCGGCGAATTAATCGATAACGAAAATAATCTTTAGTGGCAGCCATAATGGGATCTCTTACATTAGTTTACAGCGTAAACGTAACCATAGTCGTCCATATAGCGAGCTCACATCTGTTGTACTGCTGTTGTTTTTAGTGAGCTGACAATTATTGTACCTTAAAAGTCATTTGTTTGATCTCTAACTATATGGACTTAACCTAATCTTTAGCAATGAACACCAAATATAACATGGAATTATAGCTGTTGAGTTGGGACCAGGAATTTTGCGGAGGAAGAAGAGGAAGATGATGAAAAGAAGAATATAAAAACAGATGAGAGGTATAGAAGGATCCATCAGCTGAACTGTCTGGACCAAAAGTATCACCGAACCCTGAAGTAACGTCTCTAATTCACACAGTACAATGTCTGATTTACACTATGGATCAGGTCTTGAACTCACAACCTTTGCCACCAACATCATGTCGTGATCATGTCGAGCCATGCAGAGAGGTGCTTTGAGCTGGCAGGAATTATGAGGTGTTTTTACACATGGTAATGACAAATACATGATGGCCACAACAGCCCAGACCATAAAATTAATAATATTTCAAACTTATTAAATGACAAAGTTCTTTGAAATCATGTGTCTCTAATTCAGTGTTTCTCATTCCTGGTCCTAGGGACGCCCTGCCCTGCATGTTTTAGATGATTCAATTCAATTCAATAGAAATAAATGTGGTTGATCATTTGAATCTGGAGTGTTGGAGCAAGGAAACATCTAAAACATGCAGGGCAGAGGGACTCGAGCACAATGCCTGATTAGGTACAAGATGCTCTTACTGCATCACACTATGACTTATCAGCAGGGCTGTATGTAGAGGCGAACATAAGCTAGTGGGAGAAATTAAGTTATCAAGACAAAATTCTGAGAAAATTCTTGTGTGATTGCTCCATACGTGAGAAATCAATGTTGACAGATGCTCTAATTGCCATGGATGAGGATGGAATTCAAAATGTTGTCAAAAGATTAATTTTTTGAGATAAAATTATAAAATTTACCACACTTACACACTTGACACACAATTTGGTTTTCATGAACATAGGAGATTTTTTTTGGCGAACATTTGCAGTATGTGTTTCTGATAATGTGTCACGCAAACAAAATAGATGACTCAACAAAGACTTTATTCAAAACTGGACTGAAATACAAACTGAACTAATGAGGGAATGAAGTGCAGGTGGAGAGAAGGGGCGGAGAAACTCAGGTGAGGAGAATTATGTGAAGCAACAAGAGAACAAAAGAGGAGCTGATAGGCTGGAGAGACACTGGAAACAGGGCAGGGCTAATGAGGCTAACGAGGCTGACGAAGAACAGGTGTGCAGAAAACCAGGGGAGTGAAGAAGAGGACACAACCACACAAATAAACAGACAGGAGGACAGAAGAGCACTAAGAAGAAGAAGAAGAAGAAGAAGAAGGAAAAAAACAGACCAAATCCCAACTGCACTGCAGTGACCATGACATACTGTTTACAGCTAAATATTTTTGATGCCCTGTGGGCTCAATTTTTGATATTTAAAAAATCTGGTGGATTTATTTACTGTCGTATTTTCCACAAATTATATATTTTCATGTGTGATAAGTTCATATTTTTCCTGTATTGTACAAAACAAGCAAGGAGATGTGTCATTTCCAGCTCCCCCTGTTTGGTTTAATCAACTTGGGAGATGAGTAAAGGAACTTTTTTTTATTGTCCAGTATAAACAATATTTTTCATCCCAGCAAAATGAAAGAGTCTTTGAAGAGTCTGGGCATGTCTTCAACACTGCAGAGATTGTGGACAAAGATTTGTGTGGCTTGTAATATTTATTTTTCTAAAAGAAATAGATGCTTAACTCTGGAAACAATTAAAGTGTTGAATTGTTTTTTATATTATAGGCTGCAGATAATATGACAGCCTGTTATTTATCTATGTATAACACTTTGTAACCTTGTTTAGAAAAGTGCTATAAAAGCAACATACTGTAGCTTTGGCAAAGTATAATCCCTGAGCAAAGAAAAAAAAATCACTGTAAAAATCACTTTATCCATCAAATCAAATGAATGGAATATCTGAAACGGTATCAATATCATAATGAGCCATCCATATGCATAACCAACCTTTTCCAGATTATTTGTTCAGATAGATAGCACGTTACTCATCCACATGAAGATATTAGGTCATTGCAGCAATAAAAGTAACTGGCTTCAGCCCCCTTGTGACCCTGAAGGGAAACAAAAAAATATATGGAAAATGAATAAATGATTCTACAGATATGATCAGCAGATCAATGCCACATTTTTCTGTGAGGACAGAATCCAGGATACTCAATTGTGAGGAGTATTTTACATTTTATTATGATATGGTCTTAGAAATAATACAATGCCTTTGCATGCCTTTGTAATGATGAGAAACACTAAAATATGCCTGAGCAGATACTAGTTCAGTTGTTCTTATTGCAAGAGGCCAGATTTTATAATGATTGATTTAATTATGGCAAACTGTCTCCCTCTACCAAGAACATCATGAGAGAATGTGGGCTGAAATACGAGCAAATGTTTGATCAGGAAAAAGGAGACAAACTATTTCGATCCACCTTCATCCATCAAATCTCAAAAGCATGTTCTCTCACACATGCCCAAAGTTGAGTCATGGGAAGACAGCCAATGCTCTTTTTCAGCCTTTTTATTAAAAAAATAAAATCACTGGAGTAACCTTGGTGCCTGTGATGTATGAGAACCACATCACTTTAATCCGCAGACATTTCTGCCTGTCTTTAAGATGTGATGTAAAGACTAAATTGCTTCCAGACAAACATCTCAAAGGTGAACAAAGACCTGGATTGAGAGAGCTGTTCCCACCCTCTCCAAAATCATATTTTTGGCCTTGAGCACCGGTCACCCTTCACACCCTTGACCTCACCTCTAGGTATTATAGTACAGAGGAGTGCAACGCTGCAGCAGCTGAAACAGAAAGGATAGACTGAGTCCGACGTCACAAAATACCTCAGTAAGTACACAGGATTCCTTTATTTCCCAACCCCATTCTGTCCATTCTCAAAGGCTGATCGGGGGATCATTTAGCATATCCCACAAGCCAGAGAGTCAACTGTCAAATACAAAGGTTAAACCTCCAATGTATTCCTTCATAATGGTCATGATGAATATATTGGTAATAAATCTTTTAAGTATTTCACATTGTAAAAGGTAATTTGGCTCAGAATGGTAGCTTTCAGTAACTCAAGCAATTGATCTCATTTTGCACTTTTTTTGTATAATATCATACTTTACTTTGGTGTTACAACAATTCACATTAGACTTGCACCTGTGTGCTTAATCTCCTCTGCCTTCATGTATAATGTCTCTTTTCCTCAGTTATTAGGTTGTGTAAATAATACCATCAGTCTTTCAGTGAGTTGCATGGCTCTGAAAACATGTTTCATATACCGGTAAGTATGGGAACTTGTATTGCTGGCCTACAGGGCAGGAGCACAGGGGCTGTAATACACTGTAGTTAATAACCTGTGGGAATGTATGTAAAGATGTTTTTAGATTTGATACAAACAGGGGTGGGGCAAAGACAAAATATCACTCCATCACTGGTCAAAATGTTACTAAATTGAACTGGTCAAAAACATGTAAATGTTGATACTCCAGGGAGAGAAAATCTCTACCCCAAAGTGTGATGCATCAACAATCAAATGAAAATTGTTTTATGGGTCTGATGTGAAGAGCAGTTTGATCTTTTATATAAAAAACAACAACTTGAGGATTAACATATGCACAGTTAAAAATGTGCTGGGATATGTATAATTATAATTCTGTGGCAGAACTCTGCAGCAAGACTGTTGTTGGGGTGACATTTAATGTAATTATAACCTTAATTTAACAGTACCCACACACAATACTTTTATTTTTATACCACTTTATTTTCTACTCCACTAAAATTACACTAAAGGAGAATATTGTACTTTTCACTGAACTGTATTTGCTTCGCAATCTAGTTTGCTAGATATGGATAGCACTTGCTTTTACAGATTGAGATTAACATGTCATAAACATAGCTCCACACTGACCAAGTACAACAGTAAAATGCGTACATTAATGCATTAGTAGTGTAATAACAATCCAATAATGGTTGTAATGTAACACTGGAGACAATTTAGTTAGTTAGTTAGTTAGTTCGTTAGTTCGTTAATTAGTTTGTTCATTGTTGGGTTTTTTTGGTTTTTTTACCATCGCCAAGGAGTTTATGTTTTCACCCATGTCTCTTTGTTTGTTTGTCACCAGGATTACGCAAAAACTACTAAACAGATTTCCATGAAACTTGGTGCAAAATGGGGCATGGTCCAAGAAAGAGCCCACTAAATTTTGGCGCCGATCCGGATAAAGGGGCGGATCCAGGAATTTTTATTCCAATATCAGTATCTATGGACATAGTCGTGACCATAATGAGGTGTAGTAAACTGATTTCCAATTTCAATAAAGTCAAGTGAGAAAGCAAAACTGAAAGCACTTTGTAGTTGTACAAAAACAAGTAAATACAATGACCTGCTAACAAATCAACTATATCCAGAAAAAGAGCAACTGAAACAGTTTATCTGTCTTAAGTGCACAAATTACAAGCACTAATAACTTGTTTTTAGATGAGAAAATAAACATGTCCTGTGTGAACAAGCAGTGGAAAGAGGTAATAGATGGAGTAATGGAGTATTTTTTATTGTTTTCTTGACTTCAACCTGAAATGAAGGACTTTTTTCATATAAACGAACATTTGATGCCTTCAAGCCATTGCCAAAGGAGTTCACACAATGCTGATTAAGCTGCCAGATAAATCCCACTGTATTTTGCAGTATACCAGAGTTTTTAAAACAGCGTCGGTGGCGACTTTCCCCCTCTAGCTCACCGGTAGCAATGCCTTTTAGCAAGGATGGGTTTTCCAGAGCAGAAGAGGGGGAGCAACCGTAGCGACTTAGTATGGCTTCAGTATGGGCTACAGGCTACAGCAATTTGAAGGGTGTCGGAGTCAATGCCGTCATAAGCATGTTGACAGTGTTTGTGTAATTACTCAGAAGTTCTGCTATGCAGGTTGAAGTAAAGGATCTGACTGCTTCCTCCATCACTGATACTGTAGCACAACCAGTTACAGAGAATTAGAATATGGAAAGGTACATTAAGGATTTGGAGGAAGCGTTTTGCTAGATTTTATCATTTAAAAATGTGAAGCACTCTGTCTGCTTATCTTTGGGGTATTTTAAGCCTGAGTCACAGTTTGTCTCATTAATATTTTGATTGGGCAGACTAATTCTTGGCAACAGTAATTTCCTTATCTATATTACAGTATTTAAATATAAACACAGACATATTCCAGGATATTAATCTGCTCACATCAGATATTGTAATGTAATAAATTAATACAGTAAATGTTTCAGTGCCACTGTGTGCTGTAGTGCTGCATTCAATCACTGCAGTACCAAGACAAGATAAGGAGTTAAGACTATAAACAAAACGTCTCAAGTATTTTCTCACAAGCCCAACAAGATTTTTCTGAGAGCCTTTTAACAAGTCGCAAGTCTGGAATAAAGCCAAACATAATAAGAAGAGAGAGAGGAAAACGGAAGGTTGCGTTATTGTAACCCTTGTTCTATAAGCACAGGTGGAGCCCTCTACTGGACTCTCTGGGTACCACTCTCCTCTCCAATCACAACCACATATTCGCCCACTGAACTATGCATGAATGTAGCTGGCCATCAGGACGAGCCTACTCAATTACATGGATGCACTAACGTATATAAGGCCATCCATACCGCCAACTATCCTGCCACCTCTTCAGCGAATGGCGCAGAAGCGGCAGGGTTTTCATTTTTTCTCTCCCTGTATATTAAATACATTGGGATTTAAATTAGTCATTTTCTGTTAAGTGCTGCTGTATTGCCTATATCGCCCTATTTGCAGTGGGTGGGCCTCTGAACTTGAATTATATTTTATTGTATGGGATCGCAGCTAGCTGTGAGTTGCCTGTTTTACAGCTATCTGTAGCTGTTGGGCACTGTTGTTTGTTTATAACTTCACATAAAAATTATAAAAGATCACAAAGAAATGGCCTCTCAGTTGTGTCGTTTTTGTCAATGTGTCATGGATCCCTGTGATGGCCGTCATGAATGTCCCTCATTTGGGCATGGCACATTTGATGGAGGATATTGAGAACCCATGTGAGGCAGCAGTTGAACTGCCAATGGAGGAGCGTGTTCAAAGAGCAAAACGAGCAGGGCAGTCTGTTTGTGCTGGGGCAGTGCAGCCTCCCCCCACCCAACTAAGTGAAGAGGCAAATGTGTCTAGAAAACATTCCCGTAAGAGGAGACATGAGCACACCCCTGATCATAGGGGTGGGGCCCAGGTAAAAGACATGCTCCCCAGCCTTCACATAGCCCAGTTGGTGCGAAGAGGGACCAGGATGGACAGGATGACACCCAACTGCAATCTTAGCTGCAATACGTGGTCTGTCAGAGAGACTGGGTAGAGTTGAGGCTCAGTGTCCTGCTATAACAGCCACAGCAGAGCCTGGACACTCGAAGAGATCCACCCCTGATAAGTTACCGTCTTATCAAGAGGGGAATGTGGATCAACCTGATGTTCTTCTTTTCCCACTCCGTTTGGAATCTGCATCTGAAAACACTCCATTTGGAGGGCCATTTGGAGGACTAGATCACCACTACCTCTCGTTCCCCAAAAGAAACGGGACACTCTACCCTACACGGCCACACACAAAATGGAAGGGTAGGGCCAAGTGGTAGGGCTAAGGGGGGGAATTGGGATTGCGACTCAGTCAGTAATCAGTATCTGTTCCTGTGGCTGGAGACTATTTGCAGATGCTAAGTAAGTTGTGGAACACCCTTAGTACGGCGCCTCAGTTCAATGAAGGCTGTCGGAAACTGTTCCAGGATGCTCCTGAGACTGGAATGGGGGATGTGTCTCCAGTTGAACAGGAGATGGTAGCTTTACCATCTCTTGGTCCAGAACAGTTGACAGCTAATCCATGCTGTCCAGCAAAAGGGTATGATAAGACTAACCGATTGGTGTGTCGGGCTTATAATGCAGCCACACGAGCAGGCAATGCACTCACTATTCTTTTGGCAGCTCTCAGGAGAACGGCCAACCCAGAGGACCAGGACACAAACCTAATAGACTCTGCCCTTGTCACTCATTCTCAGCTTATAAGGGGCATTGTTACAGCTGTCATCTTCCATGATGTCTTGAAGGCAGATTTGATTAGCACAGACAACTCTTCCAGAGAATATTAAGAAGGAGCTTACCAACATGCTGATTGTGCCAGCTCAAAATTCTGCCTTGTCCCTCTCACCGAGAATGTTCACCAAGGTGGTTACCAGGGTGGTGGGGGCTGCCTTGTCTCCTTTCCAGCTTTCAGGAGTAAAAATCCTTCCGTATTTGGATAACTGGCTGATTTGCACTCCATCTCTCAGTCAAGTTGTAGAGGACACAAAGAGAGCAGTTGCACACATACAATCCCTGGGTTTCAAGGTGAATGTGAAAAAAGCAACCTCAAACCAAGGCAGCAGGCAGTTTTTGTGGGACAGGGCACTTTTGCTACTTAGTCCTACTTGGGAACATTTTGTTGAGAAGGACGGTGTTAACCACAGACACCTCCCTAACAGGTTGGGGAGCAGTCTGGAAAGGCAGGATAGTGCATGGTGTTTGGAAATCCCCCTTGTGGTGGTGATCACATCAATGTCTTGGAATTGAGAGCAGTTCACCTTGCCCTGAAAGTGCTCCTCCCCTCCATTTAGGGCAGGTATGTCTAGTTGAGAACAGACAGTTCCTCCACAGTGTATCACATAAATTACCAGGGAGGCACCAGGTCCCTGTGTTGCCTACAAGTGGCACAGAAACTTCTGTTTTGGGCCTGAGACATCTGGCATCTCTCAGGGCAGTTTATATTCATGGGGTTGTGAATCTGGTAGCAGACCTCCTATTCCAGGACTGGTTTTCCCCCAGGAGACTGGAGGCTCCATCCAGAAGTGGTAGCCCTCTTATGGACTCGATTTGGCAAGGCTCAGACCGACCTACTTGCTTAAGCTGAGACAGCTCGTTGCAGGATGTGGTTCTCCCTAGAGGGTCAGGGAGGTCCACTGGGTTTGTGTTCACTGTCTCAAGAGTGGCTGGAATGACTGTTGTATGCTTTTCCTCCATTCCCTTTGATTCCCTAAGTACTCAAGAGGATGTCCCTGAGCCATTACAAGGTGCTGTTAATAGCCCCCTGCTGGCGAAGGAGGCATTGGTTTCCAGCACTCCTCTGATTTCTTCACGGGCAACCGGGGGCCCCGCCAGTCAGGGTGGACCTTCTCTCCCAGGCAGAAGGCAAGGTATGGCAACCCATTCCAGCTGTCTTGCAGCTCTGGGCCAGGCTGCTTCTCAGTCCCTCTCTCTAGTCTTAGATGAGGCTGTCCTGAGGACCACAGGCGATGCCTGGACCCCCTCCACTCGTGCTAACTATGAGCAGAAGTGGAGGGTGTTTTCAGCGTGGTGTCACAATAAGCAGGAAGATCTAGCTACTTGCCCCATTGAGCTGGTTCTCCGCTGTCTTCAGTCATTATTGGTGTCAGATAGGGCAGCTAGCACAATTACGTTGCACACTGCTTTTATATCTTTCTTCTATGAGGCAGTAGGGGGTGTTACAGCCGAGAGACATCCCTTAGTGTCTCAGTTCATTAAAGGAATGTACTGCCTGCGACCAGGCAGAACCCCATCATGGGATCTCTCAGAGCTCCATCATGGTATCTCCTATTGGTACTGAGATCCTTAACTTGAGCTCCTTATAAACCCAAAGAGGAGTCCAAACTTAAGTTTTTGTCTCACAAAATGGCTTTCCTCTTGGCTATATGTTCTGCCAAGAGAGTGAGTGAGTTACATGCTTTGTCTGTAAGTGAGGAATGTTTGCGTTGGAGGGCTGACAACAGAGGAGTGTCTCTCTGGCCAAATCCTGCATTTTTACCTAAAGTGGTAAACCATCAGACGATAAACCAGGTGGTTGACATCAGTGCATTTCAATCGATCCAGCCCTCCAGGGAAGTAGACCTGCTTTCTTTGTGTCCAGTGAGGGCACTAAAGGCTTATATAGCACACACTCAATCCCTCAGGTGCTCACACTCTCAGTTATTTGTCTGTTTTAGTGGTAGATAATTGGGACTTCCTGTGTCTAAACAGTGTCTATCCCGCTGGATTGTTAACACTATCTCTGAGACCTATTATGGCCAGAACCTCCCAGTCCCTGGTAATCTGGTAGCTCACTCAATCAGAGGTGGCAGAAACCGACAAGATGTTGTCATCATCCTTGGGCGGTGAAGCCTCCGTGTCAGCCGGCGTGATGAAAGGTGGCGGAGTGGGGCATTTGAAAGTGGCAGTCTCCACACTGTCGATAACCAGCTCCATCTTGCTATTGTTGCACTGCAGACACGCGTTGAAGCGACAAAAATGATCCCACCACTGCTGCCATCCAACCAGGGGAAGTGCCCGGCACTCAAGGCAGGAAGGTGGCTGCTTGTTCTGCATGATCCTGGCTGAGGCATTCTAAGCAGTAGGCGACACTCAAGGTTCTTGAAGCGCGACTCAATCTGTGAAGACAAATCATATTCAGTGGGCAAACTCGCCAATCACTGAAGAGAAAAAGGAAGGTCGGTGGGGTCGATTGTCTGCCTTATATACATTGGCGTGCCCACGTATTCGAGTAGGCTCGTCCTGATGGCTAGTGACATTCATGCGGATTTCAGTGAGCGAATATGTGATTATGATTGGAGGAGAGACGTATCCATAGAGTCCAGTAGAGGGCAAAGCCTCTGTGAGATAGAACTGCAAAGAGAGCCGGTTAAATAATTTGGCTTGGAGATATTCAATTTGATGAAGATACCCCCAGGACATACTATAGGCTATACGAGAGGCTGGAGTGGGGGATTTAGCCATGTGGATTCAAGAGTTAAACCTTTTTTTTTTTTAAATATTTCTGAATTCCCTGATGATTGGTATCTGTGGTTTTCTGGTGCATTAGTGGGGGATTTATATCAGCTGTTTTCACAGCTGTTCTTCCAGAAGCTTTGATTTAGAGAAACTCATTGTATCCAAAAGCAAAATCTAAGTATGTGGTTAGTGATTTTACAGCTTCAGGGAAGCACCAAACCAATACCAGCATGGCCTTGTACAATAGAAATGAAGAAAAATAATTTTTTATAAATTATAAACTTTTCAATGTAAAACCTAAAAAGTGTTGTATGCCACAGTCAAGATATACATGATTACAAAATAGAAATGTAATAAAATTAATTACAAAAACTCAAGTCTCTGAAAACCGAAAATGTACTTTAACGATTTTCAGACAGACATTTGATATCCTACTATTTGCACTCCCTAAATATTTGGTATTTCACCCTGAGCCACACCTTATGTGTCACACAAAATGTTATGTGCCTGATGTAGGTTCTCATCATTCAAATTGAGATCTTTTTTAATTCTTCTGTGATCTTGTGCCTTGCATGAAACCAAAAGTCAACACTGACTTTTTAAGTTAACCCACTGACTGTGTATAAAGATGGACAACATGAGAGCTCCCCAGAAGTCAAGCCAAAATTTGTTAACCATGTTAACAGATAGGACATGTGCCTAACTAAAAACTAAAGTACACATCAAATAAATTTTTCCAAAAATATGGTTTCTGTTATTTTAGGTAGCTCTTATCATGCTGATTTGTGCTCAAGTGTTTAGTTTTCGGATCAGTTTGGTTTTAATTAGTTAAATGATGCTATAAAAGGGAACGTCATGAATGACAGCTAAGGCCTGCTCACAATTGAGTCGGGCAACTGGGCAGGAACTCAATACCACAGCTCCACCGCCCGGTCACGACTGCGCAGAATCTGCCTCCAAATGACATCGCACATGAAGGCAGCACTCGTTTCTGAGATATTTTGGCTTCATTTTTGTACAGTGGGAGATTCTTTGCATTTGATGCAAACCGCAGGTATAAAATAGTATAATATCAAAAGTGTAGTCAACATAGTGATAAGACCCCACAAAATACATTTTACAATACCATTATTGAGGTACAGTATATGTAGCTGGATCAGTGAAACTGGAGTTCTTAAAAAAAGCTGACCTTAGTTCTTCCAATATTAAAATCTGACCTTTGTGAAAGTATTCCATGTCCAACTAAGTTCCTTAAAAATACAGATCAGGCCATTCAGATTAACACTGATGTTAAAGGAGCTGTACTGTACTGACTTTTTTACCAGTCAGTGGTTCTTTATTTATATTGATGTGCATGGCTACTGGTAAGGTGTCATCTTTTATTTAATCCACAATCAAATGAAAAAGTAAAAATGTCAAACATATAAAAATGTTGGATGCAGATTTAGCTAGTAACAACTGTACTGAGGTGAAAATTGAGTAAATGTTTCCTCCCCAAAAATCAACCACTTTCATAAATTTCCTAACTAAAAGAGCAAAGTGTCAGTGGATTAAAACATTGAATTCCCAGACATATACACATTTTGCCTTTTGTTATTCAAAAATGTTTCACAGACAAAACACTCCCTTATGATTCATGTCTTTGAACTTAAAACAAATTTATCCACAATTTCTGAATTCCACTGGTGGTAAGTAGTCTTTCTCCTAAAGCCAGGGAGGCTTTAGCAGTATGGTCCCCGTTGGCTTCACAGTCACTTTGTCAAATAAATCAATCTCAGCTGGTACTGAATTCCTCCAAGGTTTCACTTCATCACCCTGTCCATCATCCACAAGCAACTGGATCCTACAGTTCTGACATGCTCGTCCTGAAGGCCTTACAACACACAAAATAAAATTACTACATCCGTTATTGACACTTTATCAGCATTTTAGAATATACCTAATTTTACCACAATAGTTCACCATCTGTTTTTATATGAGCTATATGATGGTATTGCAAAGGTCACACCCGTGCCACCCGCCAAACCAAATATGGTAGACTTTAATGTTTCAGGATACAAATTGTAATGTGTACAGTGAATTAAGTTTGGTGCCGTGTGTGAGATCTAACATTACATATGGGCAGAGTTCTTCGTAGTGCACTAAAATTGGGTTGAGAGGCTATGGATTGAATTGTAGTGCCCCCATCTGTTCAACTGGTGTATGTGTTGGGAAGTATGTGACCACTATGCACACCATGATACATGCACCTTAACTTATAATTTATTATGGAACATTTTATTTTTTTATATATATTTTTATCATCACTGACACTTACTACTTTTCTAGAGAGGTCCTTTAAGTTTGTAATTCAGTGATTCTTGTTTGGTTGTATACCTACAGTTTTATATTTGATTTAGGTTATGCTGTTACTGTTTTGTATGCTGTCACTGTTTCTAATGTCCCACTTCGTAATGTTGCAGAGTTTTATACTGCTGAGATGTATTCAAAGACAAATTTCCACTGAAGTGGACAAGTTATAGTAAAATATATAGTCTATAGGAGAATATCTTCATCTCCAGGGTTTCTACATCTCCCAGAGACCCTGATGTTGTTTTCTACAGATGCCAGGTGACGATAATTTTACTGTTGAACATGATGCACTTCACACATACACTGAGAGGCCTTTGTGGGTCTTTATGGGTCTGTATGACTACAGACACATGTCATAGTTGTAAAAGCACAGGTGTAATTAATATCCTTAATAAAGGCTGCATTCAGTTAGTAGCTCTAGCTCAAGGGTCCTGTTTCTGTGCTGGCTCATTGGCATTGCTTTAAGAATTACCTGAATAAAACAGTCATGATTATATATACTGTATATTTTTAATTAGCTACACCTGTGTATGTCTTACCACTGACATGTAAGACATTTCTTTCTATATTAATTGTAGATGCTGCCCCTGTAAAAATCAAGACAGAACTCTGTCCTGATGTCAGAAAACAACGTAGCAACTGTAAAGCAAAACCTGAGTCTCTTGAACAGTTCTTCATTAATGTCCACATGCAAAGAAATTCTTAATAATTGGGTCAGATACTTGTCAGAGAAACTCAATATAGAGTACATGGAGGATGTATTCAAGTATGTTTTTTCTACTACTCTCTAAACAATCCCACAATTCAATTCATTGTAAATCTTCCCATTATTCAAAACTTTTTTTTTTTATTTATTAGATGAGATGCCTCAACAAAGATGTTTTTTATGGATGTGGACACATACCACACCTCAGAAAGCCAAATACATGAGATATCGGTCTGAATGTGGGATTTTAGTTTTGTTTTGACATTCTACGATGGTGAATGACATTTTTCTCCAAGATTGTTTAACCCTTTTTGCACAGAGGACATTTTAACATAGTAGGAGAAACACACATGCAAAATCATAAAATCAATGATGAATGAATCCATTTAGCTGCGTCAGTTTCAGGAACCTGGTATTGGTACTGGTATTTATTTTTCCGACACATATCCATAATATCACGTGGTTGAATACTATCTCTACATGACACAAGTCAATATCTGATCATGTTCTCTGTTCACAGGTCTTAATCGAGCACTGCCACCTGGTGGTCAGATGTGGTAACAGCAGTAGCCCGGTGTGCATTTGCACTGTCGAAGATGGCGACCCGAGTCCTTCACAGAGTCAGCGGTGGCTTGGCTCGGGCAAAAAGCAGGGCCCAGTCCGCTGGACAGCTCGTCTTGTGGAGCAGGTTGGGCGGTTATCAGCGTGCATGTGTAGCAGTCATATCTGCCGTGTTTATAGTCAGCTGTTGTGTAATTCATTTCAGTATATGTTAATGTAGTGGCGACGATGAGCTTGGGCAAGCTAGCCCGATAACTGCTAGCCAGTCCTCAGTGGCCTTCAGCTTGAACTTAAAAAGCTACACTTTTAAAATAGCTCATTCTGGGATATTTACGACTAAAGCTGTGTGTATTTGCTGGTGAAGGTGAAAGAATACAAGTTTCTGTCACCGAGCATCTCAGATGTTCAAGGTCAATTTGGTACTTTGTTGTAAAATGTGATTTATCTCCTAATGTCTTAATAATAACATGTATTTGTCATAACTGAGCCACCAAGCATTGTTGACTATGACCTGCTGGGTTGTACTGTATCACATACTATCACAATGTGTATACTATGTGCAGCAGAGGTATTGACGTGTAGCTTAGCATATATTTTAACAGTTGTATATCTTTAATTGAGTGTTTTTACTTTTTCTATCAATGGAGCAGAAAAGTTCATATGACTGCAAGTCTGATCAGGTATCAATTTAAGAGATTAGGAAGCCAGTCTTGCCATAGGTTTGTGATAGTCATAAAATAATAATTTCTCATCGGTCCAGTTGTTGTTCATCATGACTCATTTGTGTTTTCAGGGGGTTTGCAACATCATGCAACAGAAGCAGAGAGAACAGCTGGTTTAAATCACTGTTTGTGAGGAAGGTTGATCCCAGGAAGGATGCACACTCCAACCTACTGACCAAAAATGAGGAAAGTAACCTGTACAAAATTCAGTGTAAGTTGACCACAATCATAATCCACAATCATCCATTTGTTCCAAAGAAAAGCTGAGATTGTTTTTTAAGTACAGATCTCTTTTCAGTTCATAATGTCAAGCCAGAGTGCCTGGATGCATACAACAAACTCTGGTGAGTGTTATTTCATATTACTGACTATGCTGCATACTGTTAATGTGTTAATTTAAGATAAGATATCTTTATTGTCACTGTACAAGTACAATGAAATGTCGGTAGGGCGAGCCTATAGATGCCTGTTTAGGGAAGGAGTGACAGCAGTTACTGCAGTAGTATGAGGCCAGGAAAACCTAGTACACTGTTGTGCCGTGAATAATTCTGAGTAGTCTATTCCTGTCCGGTGATTGACGACTAAGCATGACTTCAGTCCTCCACAGACCAACCTTGCTCATACCTAAGATGACTGGAGGCCAACTACTTCGTTTTATTTATGGATGTGCAACTTTTTTTGTTTTTTTATAAAAGTGAATTTTGCCTTTAGGAGACTTTATTGTATCAAATGCACAGATGGTTATACTGTATTTCAACCACAGTGAGGATGTTTTGCCCTCCATCCATGCTGATAAGTACTACCCGTGTGAGCTGGTGGGCACCTGGAATACCTGGTATGGAGAACAAGACCAGGCCGGTAGGATTATATGACACACAACACACAGACATCTGCAGTGTAACATATCATATCATATCATATGCAAATCAGCTGGCCTGTTATACTGCATATCCACACTTGTGCTAATAAACATTACTATATACATTTATATCAGCAAAAAGGGTCAATAATGAGAAGTCACTATTGTCAATATTTTAGGATTGTTTTGTTTTTTTAAATCACATTTAATGATCCTGCTTTGAGTCATTTTACTTTCTCTAGTTGGTGTGATTTTGCATCTTTTATACATTTTCCCAGTCCATCTGTGGCGTTACAGAGGTGGATACCCTGCTCTAACAGAGGTCATGAACAAGCTCAAGCAGAGCAAGGTAAAGACTCATCCGGGCGCATCTCGTTTGTATCACCCCTGTTTAATGTTCTGTTAGTGTACTAATAACAGCTAATAGCGCTCAGTCGATGTGAAGCTTATTGATTACTGTCCATCCATTGGCAGGACTTCACAGCATACAGGAAGGAGCGCGGTAAGATGCTGATGTCTCGCAGAAACCAGCTCTTGCTGGAGTTCAGCTTTTGGAACGAGCCCGTACCCCGAGAGGGGCCCAACATCTATGAGCTCAGGTCCTACCAGCTCAGGGTGAGTAACAGCCCAGACAGTTTATCTCATCATTAGTCGTGATTGGTTGGGTTTGTGAGTGATTGGGTTTGCAAGTGGGAGTCTAAGCCATAATGCCTGAGGTGGCCCATACCACTGCTCATTGCCAAACATAATTAGGACTATTAAACCAACAATCCAAACATTTATTAAACTTGAATTGGTTTATATTGAGTTAATCACTCTTTCTTTTAAAGGTGTACTATGCAGGTTTTTCCTAAAAACAAAACAATTTATAGACTCATACAAAAAGAATGCCTCTCAGTCATCACTTATGATCCACAAGAAGTGTGTATCTGCAGAGACCCGGCCCTCTGCCTGTAATTCTTAGCCCTGTGTTCGGGACGTTTCTGGTCATCAGCCTTTGGGCAGTGGGTGTGTAGCCCCCCGCCAATAACAGCGTGCAGGGTGTAAGGTTGGAACTCTATAAAGAGCTGCAGGTCTGGACGTCACACACACAAACATAGAGCAGAGAGGCAAACTGCCAAAAGGATGGAGTTGTGTGGAGGTGTGGAACATAAGCAAAGTGATATTATCACTGATACAAACACAATCGAAATAGCGTTTTATTGGGCCAACTTCGAATGTTGTGTCTACAAACATCAACCAACAAATCTTTTGTAGTGTACTTTTAAGTCAAGTTCATCTCCTTTATACAGCCTAAAAATGCCTAAAAAGCTTGTACAGTCTGTACAGCATACAATGCAACTTAAACTCCCCACAAACTGCTTTAACAGGGAGAAAAGGAAGAAACCTCAGGCAGAACAACAGAGTGAGACATTTTTGTTTTCCCATTTAAACAGATTTTCTCCCAGTCACATGCTTTTCTTCTGTGGCCTCAAAATTACATCCGCCTTCACAAGACTACTTTAAGACACACAATGACCCTTTGGCTTAAGGAATTACCATTTGTGCTATTTTTTCCACATTTCTACTCATGGGCTCGTAGATCAAATTGGCAAACCAGTAGCACATGATTTTAGCCGGGCTCGATGGTTAAATTGGAAGCAGTCTCAGTCATAATCCCAGAAGCACGGTCAATCACGTCAGCTCCTGCAGATTATATCTTTCTTTCTAATCTGATGGGAACAACTGTCTCTAGATCAGCGCTTCCTGTAGCACGTGATGAATGCAAGCTCATCACAGACCGAGATAACACTGTGTAAACAGCAGGGCGTTTGTTGTCTTAAGCATCAGATGATGATTGAAGAAGCCTGTGGGTGTTTGTTGTTTTTATTCCAGCTTATTTTCACAATGACAAAATACCTGTTATGCCTTTGCCATTTATTCATGTTAAAGTGTTTAGTCTGGATAGAAGAGGAACACGTGATATCAATATGTCTTACTGTAACAAAAAGTATTGTGTTTTCTTTCTTCCAGCCAGGAACCATGATCGAGTGGGGTAATTACTGGTAAGGCAGCCTGACTTCATTTGATTCACTGAACTGTAGTTACAGATCGGTTGCACTACATGACACCTCCCTCATCACGCTGTCATTAATAAGAGCTATTCCATAGAGAGGCACTATTTTAAAGACAGCCAAGATTCAAATTCAAAGTGGAACGCTACACTACGGTAATAATACGCTGCAAATGTGTGTGAATACAATCGTTTCATGTAATGAGCCTGGAAAGAGCCACTACTGGAGCTGACGGATCCAGCAGGTCAACATTTATCAGTTTTGGCAATGCATTTGATTTAATTGATTTAAACAGAAGACCTGAGGTTTGTCCACACGCCTAATTTTTTCCGTACTTGGTCGTAGTGGATTTCTGTTTTGCTCTTTGTTCTTATCTGACATTCTTTTAGTGCTCCATCAGGTTACATATCAAGGCTTGTTCTGCAACTTTGTCAATAATGTCAGATGTAAAAGATTACTTCACTGCTAAAATGTCTGCGGTAATCGTTACACTGTCAGCTCTTCAGTATCTTTTGCCAGTGAACGCATTTGTTGTAATTCCTAACTTTCATGTGCACGACTTTAAAGGCTTTACATGTCCCCTCTTCCTCGTAAAACAGGCATGATTTAAATAATCATAGGGAAAAAAATCACCTTTGATGAAAACATCATACTAGGACAAGTTACATTTTCCCTGAAGCTACTATTTGTGTGTGTATCTATGTTAACTTTACCCAGGCTGTATTTGAACAAACCTCTAAAGTCATGCAGATCATGCCAGCAAAGTAATTTCAAGCAATTTCACTAAAGCCTGTGTATTTGTGGCTTAAACACCATCTTCAAATTACTACAACAAAAATATGAATAACTGAAGCTTTATAGTTTTTTATCCACACATACGGTGATGATTTGAATGAGTGCTTGTTTGCTTTGGAGGAAAAACATGATGGATTTGAAATATCCCACTCACAACGGTCTACTCATCTTACATGGATTTGGCCAGTGTTAAAATTCGTAAACATGTCACATCTTATGGTTGGATGAGATGTTGCAATGATAATCGCAGCAATGGGAGACTAGTGTCGTCTAGCTTCAAGTCTTTTGTTTGAAGACTGGTCAAATATTTTGTGTGCGCAGGCCTGCTGTTGTTACGCCAGATGAAGCCCTTGGAGGTTTTTGGCCTGCGTTGTGATTGAGTTGTTCTTGTGTGCAGGGCCAGGGCCATCGGATACCGCCAGCACAACAGAGAAGCTGTAGGAGGGTTTTTCTCACAGATTGGCAACCTCTATATGGTTCATCACCTCTGGGGTACGGTCAAATACCAGCTTCATGCAAAATTACAGACTGTCACCATGTGGATAATCATGCTCAATGGATCTAATGACTGTGTAATTTAAACTGGGTCACTTGTAGTAGAGAATCCACACACATTTATCATACCACTTTGCAATGCCTCTCAGCCATACAGAGCATTTTAGCTCTTTCAGCTCATTAATTTGATTTTTTTTTAGGCCCACAACTTTGTTTTGGTTCAGTCTCACTGCTCCCGTCTGTGTTTCCAGCAGCAGCAGACAGTTATTACCTTTGAGAAAGCTCCAATAAACTGTCCAGCACCAAACAGCAGACATTTCTTTCCTCAAGAGCTTGTGGACACTAAAACAGAGCCTAAATGAGTGTGAATGTTGGACTTAAATTCATCAGGTGGACACAACCATGACTCCTAATGATCGCTCACGTTGCTCCATGTTTGCTAAAACGTTCACCATAACAACTTTATTTTTTAAAGTGATGTCACCTTGTGTTTACAGCTGCACCCAAGTGCCCATAAAAAAATTACTGTTACCTTTAACTTCATAAGTGCATCGCACAGAACAGCTACCATCTTTTTGTGCAGTTTCTCCATTTAATAAAAAGCAGTGCTATGTGTTTGGTTTGTTGATTGCAGCTTACAAAGACCTTCAGTCCAGAGAAGACACTAGGAATGGCGCCTGGCAGCAGGAGGGCTGGGATGAAGTGGTGTACTACACGGGTGAGCAAATAAAAATAAAAAAATCCTTTTCTAAACACAAAGTGGTGAAGTAAACTCATCACTGTGGCTGAAAACTTTTAAAGACTTGACCTCATTTGTCTTGAGTAAGAACATATTGAGCTTGCTGAACCTGATCAATATCAAAAAGGACTTTAAACTATGAGGAAACACTAAATCTTTCATGTGTTTCTCCAGTTCCTCTCATTCAGCACATGGATTCCAGGATTATGATCCCGACGAAGGCTTCCCCACTGCAGTGAAATGAGACGCGAACTGGAAGATGATATCCAGTGGCACCCGTTTGAATGTTACATCAGCCCAGAGCATTGCTATCAGGTTTTAAGTAATCCTTTCAGTGCTGCCAGTCACCATCCCTTCTCTATTTTTGTCTTTATTAAAGATGTCAAGAGGAGGCAACAGTGTTTACCATGTATCTCAATTCTAAATAGTCCTAGCCACTTACAGCCCCAGACTTCCCTGCACTTTATTTGGATTCTGGAGCAGGATGAGTCAATTTGGCCAATTTAAACGTCCTGATAGTCGCCATGCCCAATGTCTTGTGCCACATTAAAATTGGTCCATGAAGAGAGCTCATCTCTCAGTTCAGAATCAGCCACGGTTACTTGAAAAGATGAGCAGCTCTATGGTGTGAGGATAGTGCTGCTTAAGCTCAGTGTACAGTGAAGTAGCTATTTACTGAAAGTAAATTTGGAGTACTTGTGTTTGAAGTGTGCTGAGAAGTGGCACTTTGATTTAAGCTATGCTATTGCTGAGTGAGAAAAGGCCTCTGTATATACATTAAAACAAACATATGACATAGAGTAAAATGTAAACCTCATAATTTTCTATTCTAAATCAAATATTTTATTTGCAAACCACTCCTCTGTTACTTTTCCTGGATGTTCCTAGGTTCCCTGTCATGGTCATGTTGATGTTTCAAGGTGCTGTGTTTGAAACTATGCCTTCTATGTTTTTCTTGTAAAGACAGCATGCCTGGTTTTAAAAAAATGTTTTCTTATCCAACACGTTTTAAAGGGGCATACTGAAACTATCATGTATGATGAATTCTGAAAACAAACATTATCCGCCAGTGGCTGAGTCAATCTGGCACTAAGTGGGCAGTCATGCGGCTGCATATTGTAATATCAGATTTGTTAAAGGAAGCATGTTTATCTTGTCTTTTTGCTCCTCGGTTGATAGAGGACATTGTGGATGGAAGGAAAAGATGGAGATTAAAGCAGTTCAAACAACATCTTTGACAGCATGTTCTTATGTTTAATACTGATGTTCTCGACAGGACTGAAGTCACCATACTCATAGACATGTCTGGTTACAACTCTTGGTGTCCATACAGAATTAAAACATTATTGCTCATTGCACATACCATAATATGCAGGAGTTGTATTAGACCACCTACAGATTTTGATGCAAAAAGTGCCAAAACAGCTAAAATCACCTTCTTAACCTCCACATAGACAGTGTTGGGTTATTCATTTAGTATCTTCTAGTATAAAATCAATAGGGCAACATCCCCATGAAGCTAAGATTAGCTTTACTAATGTAAACATTTTCATTCATTATAAAAATCTATTGAAAGTCAAAGGAGACGTGCGCTGGATGAAAACATCAAAAGACACACCTTAGGTGCAAATATAAAAGGTTAAAACTAGTAACAGTACTCTTTTAGCATCTTTAAATCTTTTCCAGTTCTTTTAGCAGCTCCCCGAAACTTGTCACATACCACGAAGACCGCTCCTTCACCTGCTGCCTGATGACATTCCCTCCAAATCCAATGAAAGCACTCTGAAGGCAAAAAAGATGATACCGTTATCGCACTGTAGCTCCAATACACTTGACTGTGTTTTCGTGAATATGCATTAACCACCTATCAAACATACAAACGTGCACACATGACACACTTACAGCAGGAGGGCATGCCTCCAGATCAGTGGCTCCATCTCCAATCATCACCACAGTCTTGAAGCCGTATTGTTCCTTCAGAACGCTGATGACCTTTCCTTTTCCACCACTCTCAGCTGTGGGCTGACTCTCATCAAAACCAGCAAACTCCCCTGGAAGACGCACGTAATTCAATTTAGAAATGTAGAATGATGCCTTACAACAAGGTTACATGAACTTTAGATGAAAGAAAAGATTTGTTTCAGACACACAATGCTCCACTCTAATGAAAGCAGGGAAAAGTCACACACACACTGCCTCCAACTCTTACCGTTGAAGTAGAACTTGAGCCGGTTTGCATAGACATGATGCAGAGGAATGTTTAGCTGGGTGGCCACATGTTCAACAATGCAGCGGAAGCCACCTGAGATGAGGAACACCTTTATGTTGCGCTGGTGCAGACTGTCCACAAGCTCCCTGAATAAAGATAAATGACCAGTTATCAACACTCAAATTAGATGGATGCAGCTCTTACTTACATTTGTGTCTCGTAGGAAGTGGCAAAATCTTATGTGAACCAATGGGCCTCATCTATCAACTAAGTGTAGGTCATTTTGTACACAAACCATGCACACACATCTGAGTTAATGTGAGTAAATAAGCACCTATGAATATGCACAAAGGAGCAGGAAAGGCTTGAAATGGAATAAGTGCATAGCATTAATGCTAACACACTTGTATTTGGAAGACAACTTTAGACCTGCACCTATTTAAAAAGTTGTATGAACTACTAAACTGATCCCCTACACACATGTATTACTGCATAATTAAGAATTTGCTGATGTGCATCTGACTCGGTTTTTGCAAGAAAGTATAATTACCACATTGAAATCCTAATAATGGCATAAGTTCCTTCTCCCTAATTAAACATCACAAATGATATGAATTTCCATTTCACAAGTTTTACTGCTGGACACCAGATGTGTCCTACTTCACTGCAGTCTTCAAGTTTCCACATCACACTTGTGTATGCTGAATATTAAAACCAGGATTGGTCTCCAAACTATCTGTGATGTCACAAATCATGCTCGTAGGCCCCGCCTCATAAAATCTAATTTTTCGTTGTGCAGAGAAAATTTTCACTTTCAGCAATGAATGTGAAAACAGCCTTATATAGTCATACTCTCGAGGCTCAAACATTCAACTGAATGAACAAAAAGAAAATCACATTTTTTGACTGGAGGGGGACTTTAATTACACCCAGATGGACTATTTATGCTCATAGTAAAATTGAATTTAGTATAATTCCAGAAATCATGCTGTGCTGGAAGGTTTGACGCCTGAATCTACTTTTTATTTCTCGTAATAACTTCCAGAGATATGCCACTTTAGTTTTTTCATGTTCTTAATTTGGCACAAGAAACAAGCACTATGACCTTATGAACGAAGGATTATTCGCCATAACTGGTCATTTTAGGTGATTATTTTCTATATTTCAAATCTCCTGTGCACATCAATAATTCTCTAATGAGTCAAATACAAATTCCGCTGAATAGCATTGCATTGACGTGCAATCTTCAAATACTCACCTAATACCTGGAGTCAGCTGAGGTGGGTGGTCTGTTATCAGTTTGTTCACTTGCTCTCTGGAGCATCGGATGATGGAAAGACGCTCAGTCAGGGCTGTTTTAAATGTCATGGAGCCACCCATAGCTTTGCGAGTCCTACAATGTGAAAAAAGATCAATAAATCCAGGGATAGTATCAAAATAAAGTGTACTTTTCAGTGCATGTCTTCATGTGATGTTGACAGCATACACACACACATTTCAGTGACTGCATCCCCAACACCACAAAATTTGGCAAGTTCATCTATGCCTTCTTCTTTGATGACTGTGCTGTCCACATCGAAGCAGACAGCTTCCGCTCTCCGGAACAGCTCCTTTGTCTGCGAGAGTGTTGACATCGTGCTGGAAGATGAAAATATACAATGTGAGACACGCAAACACGGCAGCAAAATTCAAAAGGGACAAACAACTCTGTTGGCGGACATTTAAGGTTTTTAGGTCTGCCTTAAGTCATTGTGCAAAAGCCGGGTATCTTTAGTTCAGTGAAGCAGCAAATGCGTCCATTGACTGAAATACCTATGTGCAAACGTTTCTGCACCAGCGGAGCCCATCTCAAATGAACCTGTGCACCAGCCAGTCGTGTGAGGCAAAAAGGAGTTACATAAAGTCTGCCTACACGATCCATATGATCGGCCATGGACATCCTCAAACGGTATTGCGTCACCCTCACGCACCCTACAGAGGACCAACGATGGCGAGCAAGACCCAAAACAAACGTGAAGTCGATGAAACTCAGTTAAGAGAGCAATTAATGCTCGTTTACCGCTATAAATAGGCACTAAAATACACGTTTCTGGCGACCGTTCGCTTTGGTTGGAGGATGTTACCTGTCCGGTGCAGTTCACGTCGCTTGATTTGAGCACTTTAAACAACCCTCTGCTCAACTGTCGAGAATGGGAAATTCATCAAACTGCAAAAGGAAACTAATGTCTTTGAAAAAAAATATTAAAAACGTATGAGTAGCACTTTGGTGCTTACTGGTATGGGAAGCGTTGGTAACAACGGCATTTGCCAACCCCTCAGCGACAAGCAACGGAAGCGCTGAATGTTCGACCAATCAGTGTGAAGCCGGGGGGGACCGCCCACTACCAACTGGCAACGTTCCATGACGACTGTCGACTAGACTTAAGAGGCTCGTTTATGCTAACTTTTGGTTGAGCAAGGTTACTTTTCATTAATTATCCTTGCACAAACTGTATCATAGCAGGTTCACTGTTATTAAAGCATACATCATCAATTCAGGCTTGATTTATGAAGGCTTTTTGACTCAGAGCCTACTAAGGAGGTGGGGCAGATGCTTGGTGATGTTAGTTGTGGATTCCTCACATCTTTTGAATATCTAAACTACACTTAGACACAAAGACATGATTTGTTTACAGTTTTTGAGAGAAACAGAGTGATGGACTTCATAATACCTGCCATAATACCCGGACGCCCGGGTCAACATTCAGTTTCGCCGCTAGCCCCGACCTCAGAGACCCCTGCTTTCATTCCTATTTCACTCAAAATAACACCTGTTTGTAAATCAAGAAAAGAGCTTGTTGCAGCCAACAGAGCAGACCAGTGTCAATGCGGGCACGTCCGACTGTGGAGTTGGTGGAGAGGATTTAGAGCCTACTGCAGTCCTGCCTTGGAGCAAGTTTGACCATCCAGACATGGCTCAAGCTACTGGGGATGCTAACAGCAGCCTCAGCAATTATAACCCTTGGGCTTCTGCATCTACGCCCTCTGCAGAGGTGGTACAACAGCCTCCACATGGATCCTCGTCTACACAGGTGGGTCAGAGTCAGAGTCACTCACAAATGCCTCGTTCATCTCTGCCGGTGGAGGGACAGCACATTCAGCTCAGTCCCAGTCAGGCGAGAGGTGGTTACACCCGATGCCTCACTTCATGGTTGGGGGGCGGTGGGGCAGAAGAGGTAATTCCAGGGAGTTTGAAGCCCTCAGTGGAGAGAGCAGCACATCAATGTCCGAGAACTCCAGACTGTCTACTTGGCGCTGAAGCACTTTTTGCCCTTTCTCAACCCTCAATTTTCGAGACCTTGCAGAATGCAAGGGCTCCTTCCACAAGAATGGTGTATTGAAACTGTTGGGCTGTGTTCTCTTCATGGTGCAGGAACAAGGGGTTAGACCCACTCTCCTGCCCTTTGCCGGGCATACTTCAGCACTTGCCGTATCTTTTTAAAATCTGGCAGGGCTGCTTCAACATTAAAGGTACATGTTGCAGCTATATCTGTAATGAGATATTGATGGCAGATCAGTTGGTGCTCATTTCTGGGTGGCATAGTTTCTGCATGGTGCAAGATGGCACTGAGCCAATGACAGGAGTGTCTTTGAGAGAGACGCCAATGAAGACTGCTGTAGCCAAGCGTGTGAGTGAACTCGATAAACTTTCTATCAGTCCCACATACCTGCAATGGAAGGCAGACAGCTCTGGGGTGACATTGTTAACTGAATATCTCTTTCCTGCCAAAAGGCTTAAACCCCAGTCATATTAATCAGGCCATTAATCAGGCCATAGAACCACATTGCGACTATTCATTGAAGCAAGGCAGATCTATAGGCGCTCAGTGCAGTTGTTTGTATGCTACAGCGAAAGGAACAAGGGACGTGCACTGTCTAAACAAAGGCTCTCCCACTAGGTTGCTGAGACGATGAAACAGGCTTTGAAATAACAAGTAAACCTGCCCCCTCAGATGATATCTGTCATTCAACCAGGGATGTGACCACATCCTGGGCAACAATGAGGGGAGTGTCATTGTCAGAGATCTGTGCAGCAACGTCCAAGGTTCGATCGCCCTAATGTGACCTCTGGATCCACCCTGGCATCAGCTATTGTGCTGCTGGATTAACCAGTAGGTGGGTGTCAGTTCCTTGTGACACTACTGGTATGAGTCATACACTTTATTTACTGCTACTGGCAGTCATCCAGGAATTCACAGAATCATAGTTACATTTGTAACTTCTGTCAATTTACAGGCATGGGATGACAAATTGATTTCCTGGTAGGAAGAAGAAGAAAAACACTGTCAGTATTCAAAAGGAAGCTGTTTTTTCAATGGTTTACCACGTTAGGTAAGAAAGACTTTTAAAATCAAACCTAAAGTAAATGACGCAACCTTCAAAGAAATTATGCTCCAAATTATTTTCCAGGTCTTGCAGTCCACACTCCAGTCCAGAAGGTGGCAGTCATGTACGTAAGGCGGTCTTCAGGCGCCACAAAATGCTTTAAGACGAAGAAGACGGAAACGGAAAAACAGTTGTGCTGCTAACTCAGCAATGTTATTCTAGGAACAACAGGAGATGGTGTACAGGACACACAGAAGATAGGAATATACCATAGAATCTAGTTTAGTTGAGTAAGTTAGTTAGTTAGTTATTTTATTTTCCACATTATAATGTAAAGTAGTACAGGGATTATAGCTCATGCTACATACTCCGGTACAGTAGGTGGCGGTATGCACCTTATAAGCAATGGTTGCAACCTGCCATAAAACCAAAAAAGAAGAAGAAGAAGAACTCAGCAACGCTAGCACTCCACGTTGGTCCACAGTCACGTTACAGTGCATTGGTTCTTGTCATTGTAAAATGTCGCTGTCACTCGTCCAGTTTTTCTGTTTAACGGAAACAAGGTTCAAATCGAACAGTGAGAACAAGAGGCTGCAACTCAGCACAGGTAATATTTGCTAGTTGGATTTAGTTAACGTCACGTTTTGAGTATGGACGTGGAAAGCATGGCGCACATGGTGGTGCGTCGCATCTGGTTTTTAGAAATAGTTGTTTAGTCAAGTAGAAATTCAACACACTACTTAATTGCATAGATTTTGTAAGGTGTTTCACTTTGGTCTACGACATCCATAACCGTAAACCAGACTGAATAGCTCAAAGATGGCTCCAGTGTTCTAAGAGGGATAAGTTGTGCTACTAGGCTTAAAACTTGAGTAGGCAATTAAGATAATCTACTTTAATGTGTTTAAGACATGTGGAATTATGTTCAGGGTGATGTTTGCATATTTGAGTCCCTTTGTTTGTGATCATTGCGCAGGATGCTTTGGAGGAGATGGCCAGACCTGAATCATCATGGAAGAGCTATGAGGAGAACTGATTCATATGGAGAGGCCTTCTCTGAAGGTGGGATTGTTGTTGATTGTTGATCCTGAAACGGAGGTAACTCTAACTTCATAATTTGTATTTGAATGCATGGCAGAATTCTGTATTACTCTTGAAATAGTAAATGCAGTCAGACACCATGCTAAAGTATTGTTTTCACACACTGACTCACCAACAGGATATGGGTGCTCATTATGTGCCTCATTCTTATGTCAGAGTGAATACAGGAACATGTGGTGACCTTAAATATTTTAAACTTTTATGACACTTCTATGATTATATCTTACAAGGCTGTAACTATTTTCATTATCGATTAGTAATACAATCAGTAATTTAGTTAATGTAGCTCTTTGTCAGTCGAGTCCACTTTATACATTCAAAACAGACGGCATTTCTTATTTTTATTGATGAAGATTATGATCTGTGCTGTTTACTCATTTGAATGAGAATAAATCAGCTCAGTAACATATTATGCCAGCATCTCATAGCCTCTATTATATATATTTTTTTGTTCCAGCATTTGTCATAATATGTATTCATGGAGACATGCAGTAATGCAGGTCTTGCTGCTGGTCATCGCACAGGCCCAATGAAACAAGGTTGCTACGACTGACCTCTAGACTGTGAAGCAAAGCCAAAGGAGGAAGGTATGTTTGTGCGCAGTGACCGTGCATCATGGTTATTATTCCTATCTCAGAGAAAGTTACCTCTGAGGCATGGCCGAATTCTGTCCCAGCTGATCTGTGGTGGATACAGTCAGACACCATGCAAAAGCCTCGTCTCATTTCTGCTTAATGACTGGATGAGTGCTTCCCTCAGCCTCATGCAACTGTACAGGAATGAGTACACATGATACACTTTGATGATGCACTCGTGCCAGCATGATAAAATTAGTCAACTCATTACTCAAGGTAATGATGTGAAAATGAAAAGGAAAGATAACTAAATGATAAATCCTTTTTTTGTTTTTTCCACCCACAGCTCCACAACGGAACGCAGTGACTTGTGCTAAAAGCTAGCGCCACCTGCCCATGGAAAAATGTTTATACTTGAAAGATATGGTGGATGTGAAGTCTTCTGTTATAATAAACCTTTAAATGTGTTCAAAACGGGTCTTGTCTGTTAGTTTTATAAATGAAGCATAAAGTTGTTGGATAAAGACACAGAAAAAAATTAAATTAAAATTCAAAAGCATCACAAAAAGTCAGCACCTTTCCAATAACAATTGGATTTTAATTTTAATGTACATTTTAATAAATAAATCCTGTACTTCAGCACAGTACATCCTAATGATCAAATATCCATACAGTGCACAAATATGCAAGTCCATGCCATTTCAAGTATGCAGGTTTATATTCCAGTCAGCTAAATTGTTTATTTTCACAAGTTTTGATTTGACTGCTAAGCCAAGGCTTCACAGTTCTGACAAAACACGTTTGCAAGAAGAGTAGCATGTTGCTGCAGGGCATCACTTGTATCACCAGAAATTCAAGTGATTCTGAAAACGATTGTTTCAAACTGAAATTCTAATCTTGAACAAAACAGTAAAATTTGTTTATATATCATAGTAAAAGATAAACCTGTGTTTGAGAAATCACATATTGTCTCTAAAATGCCATTTTACCAGTGAATGTTATTTTACAGCCATTTTCATTTACACGTAGGACAGAAAACAAGTTTTTAACAGTCACACTGTTTCCAATCCCACTCTGGTAACAAATGCTGCATTTCAAAATCTTGAGCAAAGCATGCTGTCCACATTAAAGACAGACCTAAATGAACCTAGTCTGGTAGTAGTGGGTTATGTTTTACCAGTTCATCGCTTTTATACAATGTAGAAAAAGCCAAACAGTAGCAGTACATTCCCATGAAGTCCCAGCAGATCTGTCCTGAAGTGCTCGTTACAAGATGTGGTGGACCGGCTCGTCGGCCTCAGCCACCATCGACAGCAGGATGGCTTTGGGAGTGTTCTCGAAAAGTGCTGCTCTGTTCTGAGTCTGTCCCTTCTTGACCCAGTGGCCGTAGATCTTGAATGCACACGCGTCAATGAGCTTGCGGATGGGCTTGACAGCGTACGGGTCACTCTTGATCACCTCCTTGGTGACGGGTTTGGCACGGCGGTAGTTGCAGTAGATTCGCATTGTGGCGAGAACAGTCATGCAAATGACCTGAAGGAGAAAGTTTAGGTGAAATTCACTGAGGTCTTGTGCAGTGCAAGTAAATCTTCCATCCAAATTGTCCATCACTGTTATAATGTTTTGCACATTAAAGATCTTAAACATACCCATGTTCCATACACACAGGTGTTTTTACTTATTTGTATAAGTAGACCTCTCAGGACTGTGTGGGTGTGTTCAAATTGTGTTTAGTTTTGTTGTACAAGCTTTAACATTACAGCACTATGAGTTTTTGGATTGAGGTCCTACTTTCCAGGCAACGACTTGCTGTCATTCATTTCAGTGCACAATGAAATTAAATAGAAAGTTTACCTGTAAATATGTGTTTTATATGAAACTCTAAAATCGCCAAAATTCAATAATCTATGGAAAATATGTAGACTTAAGTCACAAAATATAATTTCTTAATTTTGAGATTACCGCTAGTGGCAAAAACTTGATCATGAAAAGTGACAATAGGTCATTTTGGGAGTTCGATGGTTTAAGATCTAGTGAGTCATAGAGATGTTGTGTTTCTTTGCATTTATCTCAATAAACGTTTCTAATCATTGTTTTGTATTGTATTACTGGTGTGTTCTTTGTTGTGTTCAAAGACACTCAAATATCTGACACCACTCAAAGGTCAGAACAATTAGTAGAATTTATGGTATGCTGTGTGTCTGTGAACGTAATTGAGAATTAACAATAAAAAATCTCACCTTGAACCGCCTGTATGGACTGAACTGTCGTACTTCATCCACCGCATATTCTGAAAAGAACGAGTGGTTGAGAACATCGGTAGCTGTGAATCGCTGTTTTGGGTCGACCACCAGCATCCGAGAGATCTGAACAAACCACGCGGACAGTTTGATTCACTCTTGTGTCATTAAAACATTTCTGAGGCGTCAAATTTTGATGTCACTAAAGTGATTTCAATACTTGGACAATCCAGGTTGAAAGGGACAAGCTGTTAGGTGAAAAACGGCCTACCAAGTCTTTAACGGTGTCGGAGCGGTCCTCCCATTCTGGAGATGAGAATTCGTACTTCCCAGCCAAGATCATGCGCAGCATCAGCATCTGTTTCCTGTGCCAGAAGGGAGGAGAGCCTGCAAGCAGCGTGTACATGATCACCCCTGAACTCCATCTGCAGGCATCAACCAGAGGAAAATCAAACATTCATCGTAGTGATGATATGATGTGATGACAACATGAGTTTTCATGTTGTGCATAAGTTTACAAGCACAGTACATCATATATGATGGCATACAGTGATTTGAAGGTTTGTTTCACATTGCTGCAGAATTTGTTTAGTTTTTATATCTGAGTGATTTTAGTCTCTGCACACTCACATGTCCACAGCAGTGCCATATCCTGCATGCCCTGCGTCCATGGAGCACTGGATGATCTCAGGGGCCAGGTAACCGGGGGTCCCGCACACCTCTGCGTTACAGACATGTCAAACTTGTGAACCTTCAGTACCCACATTTACAAAGCCTGAAATAATGTTACCACTTTAGCAGAAAATCATGAAGGGATTTTCTTTACATGTAAAGTACCTGAATAGCGGAATTACCTTTTAAAAACAACTCAAATGAAAGAACATTAGTTGCTCTGTTAAAGACTTCATGTAAAGCGCATAATGTCACATGCTCCTCACCATAACCACCCTAATAAAATAGTAATTACCGAAATTATGTGGCAGTTGTCACAACCAGAAAGTGTTTTACAAGGCTAAAAAAAAATGCAGTGAAACTATAACCTCACAAAAAAAGGGCTTCTCAAATATCGTCTAATGTGAAGAAAACTTGTGAGCTTCAAAGCACAAAAAGTCTGTCATTCTTATTCAAGCATAAGTAGATAGTAAATTATAAAATCACATAATGGCTTAAATAAACGACTTAAACCACTCAAATACTGTAACTTCACTACCTTTAATTACTTCCCACATCTTCAAGTGGGTTCTGTCTAATTATACATCTATAATATAATTTATATATCTGAGAAAATGTATTGAAATGATCATCTCTCTTCACATTTAGACATTTATTTTGATGGCAACTTTCACATGTATGTTACTGTAGATATGCATTAACACCACCATGCTGCAATAGATTTACTCATGCACATTACATATTTACCTACTAAACTGAATGATATGTTGATGAACTGTCTCATCAGACATTTGACTTGGCAGGTCCCACTGCTGGTGATCTGATGCTTTCTGACAAGTAGATTTGAAAAGTCAGCGTCTGGGACTGCAGCATATAGATCTGAGTGTCCTGTTGGATCTTAACCTTTGAGAGAGCAGCTAAAAGATGGGAGCATGTTGTGCAACCAGACCCAGATCGTCCCGCTGGCCCCCCTGCAGCAGCTGCTGTAACCTTAGAGCAGGGCACCTAAATATCCTCCGCTGGACATGCTGGGGAAGAATTTCTGCTGTGTTTGTGTTTAGTTGTACATCAACCCCTGTGTTTTTCAGACAAAATGAGCCATTCGCGTCACATTTGTACCAACTAGACCAGTTGTTCTCAAACTTTTTCACGTCAATGACCCCTATACTGGCACAGGTTACACCACAGACCCCAATTTGATAAGTCTGTGTCCCAGGATCTGATAATAATTCTGCTTTTAGATGTTTTCATACAGAAAATATATGTAATTCATGACCAAAGTAGTCATACATTTTGACATTGTGTTACTTATACTTAAACCCCTTTTTGTTGGGGACCCCCTAGAACCCCCTCAACGACCCCTGGGGGTTGCCAGAACCCACTTTGAAAACCACTGATGTAGAAGTAAACTTTGCCCTCGTGAACTGACCTTAAATTTCTTCCAAAAAATATTGCACTACTGCTTTCACTGACCTTTGAGCTTCTGCCCTGGCTTGACTTGCACCGCAAAGCCAAAGTCAGTGAGTTTGATGTTCATCTGGTCGTCCAGAAGGATGTTCTCAGGCTTCAGGTCCCGGTGGACAATGTTCTGGCTGTGGAGAAACTGGACCACCACTAGCAGAGCGCGCATGATCTTCCTGAAACCAACACACACCACATTAAACTTAAGTTCTTCATTCATTCATTGCTTTTGTCTGAGCAAATTGTGAAGTAACACTCCCCCTGACCTGGTTTCCTTCTCACTCAGAGTAACTTTCTCTGTGAGGTAGTCAAAAAGTTCTCCCCTCCTCATCCTGGGGGAAAGAAAGTACAACTTTTAAACAGCTGCTGCTTGCTTGAGCAATTAGGTGTGAATTTCTGTTTAAACGTCTAATAATAACACTTACAGGTCAAAAATCAGGAAGAAGAAGGCGTTGGACTCGTAGCAGTCTTTAAGCTGTACTGGAGAGGAGAGGCAAATTCGAGGTACATTCAGTATTTACTTCATTCTCTGCTCAGGATGCCGATACTCCACGATATCTTTACATAGCAAGAACTTGTTTGCTCTGTCAGAGGGATGAATGCGCTTACTGATGTTGTCCTGTCCGCAGACCTTCTTGAGGATGTCGATCTCCTTCGCCGTCGCCTCTCTGATCTCCTCGATCTCCTGCGGAGTCATCTTGTCCGAGGGAGTGATGTCGATGATCTTCACCGCATACTCTTGAGACGTCCGCTTGTCGACGCAGCGTCGCACCACGCTGCTCACTCCCCTGAGGAAGAGAAAACACAGCAGCCCTGTTATCTACAGCTTTGTCAGGTTACTTATTTATTTGTCCGTGTGTGTGTGTGTGTCATTAAGTCAAAGAGAGGGAAATGAAATCCATTTCAGAGGATAATTTAGAGCAGTGGTTCCCAACCTGGGGTCTGACTACCCCCTTAGTGGGGCGCCAAAGACCACAAGGCACAATTTTCAGGTTATTTAACATTATTTTCCACGTTATTTTCATGTTAACTAAAGTCCTAATAACACACTTACTGGATATTTTCTTTAAAAAAGGTTTATAAAACTATTTTCAAAATAGGCTGTATATATTCTGTCCTCACTCCAAACCAGTAGGCTACTTTGCCACAACTCTGCGACCTTTCACCCTCTGTGACTAGCTCATCCTCGTTTTTTTCCCCCTGCAGTCAGAGCATCAGTAGCCTATTTTATGAATCAAACAAAATGGCTGAAAAATGTAAAACTGCTGCTGATTCATCAATATCAAAAAAGAAAGTAAGGCTACACCTCGAGAGTTATCTTAACTTTGTTTCTATTGAAGGACAGGACAAGTCTCGGCCAGAATGTGTCATTTGCATTGAAGCCAAGCAAAATGAAACAACACCAGGACACAAAACACTGAGAGACTTCAGAGGAGACTAAACGGACTCTCTGTTTGTGAAGCTGACTGAGCCACGTGAAGAATACGAGAGCAGCTGAACATCCGATGACCTTGTGACATATATGTGAGTGAAATTACATAATCTTAACAGTGTGCAGCTCTCAACACTAAACCTTTTGTCCACAACATGCCAAAGTTAATGAATGCAGCCTCCTCGAACACTGTGCTTATGTAACAACAGCACCGCCGACTGACAGATGGTGGGGAGCGAGAAAAGCTCCTCCCAAAGCATTCTGGGAAACTTCAGGAAACCCATTCAGCTTGTTCTTGTACTCTGTGCATTATCATTAGTTGTTCTAACTGAAGTCTCCTTAAAATAAGCTTTATTAATGTGTTGAGCAGTTTGTATTGAGCTGTTGAAAACAATTTTAGAAACTCTTTTTTTAACCAAAGATAACTTGTTGCCTAATGTGGGCCAATGGTTCCCCTTTTTATGCCCCTGTGTAATAACGTGTTAATTAGTGAGCTTGAGGTCCTGGTAGGTGGATTCTGTTCCACAGAGCCAGGCTAACTGTTTCCCCTTGTTTCCAGTCTGTATGCTAAGCTAAGCTGAGCACTAAAAAAAAAAAAAATGTCAAAAACTTTTCTTTTAAAATGAATCAAGGGAACATATTTGCATCTTCTCATCAAAGAAGTTGTGACCAATTTAAAGTTTAAAATGTGACCTCACTTTATTTAAATAAGTTTAGAGTCCCAAAGAAAATAAAATTACCCAGAGATTCAAAAGGGAAAAAGCAAAGATTAGAGGGAACTCATGAGTCCTCAGATTTAACTTGCGACCCCCAAATTGGGAACCCCCTGCTGGAGGCTAACTTCAGACTTTCTAAACATACGTACCTTCCCAGAATCTCCTTGGACTCGTACTTGTCGTGGAACTCCTGAGCTCCCACCCAGTCAGGGATCTCCTCCTCTTTGGTCATGATGGCTGTGATGCTGGTTCACCACCGAGGCTGCACAACTGCTCTCCTCTTACAGCTCACAACAGGTTGCCTGTCAGGGTTTATGTTGTCTATATTAAAGTTTTATATTAAATCATCCTTGCTGATGCATAAACCAGCACTTAAAATGCGTACCAAGTCATGGTGAGGATGGTTCAACTGTTGAGATGGAATGATTAGTTGATTAATCCATTAGTTGACTGACACAATCAGCAAATAATCAGCAAATATATTAATAAGCAATTCATTGTTTGGGACTTATTTTATGCAGAAATGGAAGTTGTTGCCGGCTGCAGTTTCTCAAATGTGAGGATTTGCTTGTCTTTCCTGTTTCATATTACTGAAAATTGAATATTTTTGGCACTTTTAAAATCTTTTTTTGACAGTTTATAGATGACTAACCAGTAATTGAAAAAAAACAACAGATTATATGATAATGTTACTAAGTGCAGCGTATAACTAACTACTTTAATCTGTAACAGTAGCTCAAGTTTTATTATACATTGGCCTAAAAAGCACAATAGTAGAAGCATAAAGGAGCATAAAATGGAAACACCCAAGTACAAGTGTTTCCAAATGTTACAGGAGTAAACATACCTAGTTATATTTCACCCCTGTTGGTATGTTAGATATCTGAGGGGCAACAGAGCTTTCCTGTTGTCTAAGGATTAAATTAAAATGACCTGTTTCATGCACATTTCACTGAATTCATAAAATGAACATTTAAATGGGTTTCAGGGTGTATAATTAGGGATTCTGTTACCTGGTGTAGATGCCTTTATCTGTATCGATGGCTCTACGACGTTCACGCCAGCTCTGCTTGTGACAGGATCTAATCTATCGTCCCCAAGTGTCATACCCCACATATGAAGGGGTGTAGACTAATAAAGCTGTATAACAGTGTGTATTACAGTAGATCACCCTCTCACTATTTGACCTTTTGTCAAACTTTGTCCAGTAAAGCAATGCATTAAAAAACAACAACATCCAGTCACTCACCGTGTCCTGTGATCCTCAGTCTCTATTATAAAGTGTATCCATAATTATAACTCAGTAGAGGACGAATAAAGAGGTCCAGTCACTATGGTGCTGTGGCGGTGGCGTCGTGGGGCCGCTGCCATCGCAAAGGGCGAGCTTTAATGTCAGATGCCAAAAATAAATCGTTGCTTCCACAGCAGCAGCAGCGGCTACCTCTGAACGTGTGTCCGCACAAAAAGCAGATCCATGAAATGACACCCTGCAGCTCCTGACTTCACCGTGAGGTATTCAGAGAGGCAGGACTGCTCAACGTTAATTCACATGCAATATTCAACAGTCTGGAGTGACATGACAGGTGCTGGGCCCCTGTGGGATCCCAGCTTTGTAGCTATTGAACTAATTATAGAAATTAGATGTAAAAATAGAAATGTTTCTTGAAGAGTGCAATGATATGGTCTATCTGAACAGACAGTGAAATAAATCGTCACACATTACACTGATTATGATTCAAGTGCTTTATTATTTTTAAATCTTGACTCATTGCAAACAAACTGTGGATCCCGATAATCCAGAAGGTGGAAGCTGGTGGGTTTACAAATGATCGTGATCTACAAACGCAGTTCACCTCGTCATAAACATGTGTATGTTTATACGAGGAACTTTAAATTAAAAGCACTGAAGCTAATGAAAAGAAACACCTGAAATCAACTCAAAAGAATGCAAACCCAAAATATATAAACATTATTTATAAGACTATTATTACAAACTCTGCAGGACTGTCCTAAGAAACGGAAACAATGATGCTGTCTAATGATAATCACCTGTGAAAATATAATTATGTTTATTGATCTCTTGAGAATTACACCCTCTTGGTATCCAGCATGGTTGCTCATTTCAGTGTGTGGGGGCACCCTAAGCTCCAGGTTTTTGTCTCAGTCTCATGACAGACCTGTAGAGAAAATTAGAGATTAATTATAAATATGTCATACTTCCCATCATTCATATTGATCATCAATTGATTTGGCATATTTAAAAAAGCTACAGTACATGGGGAAAAAAAGCTGTTTATATGAACATTCCGAAACCTTTTAAAGCTACTCCTCCCTATGGCCACATTGGGTACTGCAACAAATTACATCACATCCATGATGCAAATTAGTGCAAAGTCATTTGGCTGTGACGTCTACATGACATAACCTCTTTATTTGGCAGTGTTAATTTAAACATAAAAAGTACAGCAAGCAGCCACACTGCAGACATGATGGATTCATCTGATATAAAATAAGAGCAAGGATTAAACCTGAGTTGTGTATGTATTTAAAAATACAAAAATTACATTAATGACCAGACCACCTATCAACTAGCTATAAATCTTTACATAATCTAGTTTCATACAAATGGCCAGACATGTTTCCAGTGTTACACTTTTCACTCACCGTTAGCAAACTTGCACTGTTTGAGCACCTCACTGAAGCCCTCACAGAGTTTCAAGTCGCTCTGGTTTTGGGCACATTCGATGAATTGTTTGAGCTCATAGGAGCAGGCCTGCTGCTGCTGAGGGGCCTCCTGCTGGTACATGGACTGTGGCTGCTGCTGGTACATGGACTGTGGCTGCTGCTGGTACATGGGCTGACCCTGGTATGGCTCCTAAAAAAACAAAAGGCGGATGGTGTGATCCTTCATGTAACTGATAAGGGACAACTGCAGGTTGTACCAAAACTGATATTTGTCTGTGCAAATACAGATATACATAAAGTTTGTATCAATTTGTGACGCAATTATGAGAAGTGATGTCAATACGACTACAAAATTTGAACACATCTAATGTTGAAATGTCATACAAGTGTCAAAATGCTTTTTCATTGAAGACAGGCAAGAGAGCACAGTGGAATTAGTCAACACACAAATACCTTAAGAACTACTGTGGATATACCTGGTCACTGTAATCCCACTTCCCTAATAACTCAGTAAATTAGTAGCCAACATCTTATGAGTGATGTTTGTTTGATCACTACTTACTTTGCCTCCTTCACTAACCCCCAAACATTCACACCTGTTTTTTGTTACCTTCCATGTGTCAGACACACTAATCTGCCCTGAAGCTATTCCAGTCCTAGGACTGGCTAAACTGCAGTTTATTTACCTGGTACGTGACGTCAGGCCTGGCAGGCTCCGAGTGTCCTCCACTGAAACCTCCAGTCATGGCATGGCCGATGGTGTGTCCTACCGCCGAGCCCACTGCCACTCCAGCGGCAGTAGTGGCCATCTGGGCAAACATACCAGGCTGTCTGGGTGCTGCAGCTGGGGCGCCCACAGCAGATGGAGGGGCCTGCATTGGAGCCGGGGCATAGGAGGGAGGAGGTGCAGCCCTGGCCATAGGTGGTGGTGACGGTGGTGCCCGGCTGTAATGAAAGTCATTTTAAAAGTTCAATCCAAGCACAATCAACAACTGACGCTATGTGTATGTGCTTATATTATAACCCTCTTTACCTCATACTCAAGACTGACTCCATTAACCACTTATGCAAAGTTTCAATAAGGCCAAAAATATCAAGTCTTGACACAAGAAAGCAAATGCAAGTATAAATCAAAAAGCCAAGCTTTCTGCCTTTAGACCTTCATTAGGACAAATACTTGACAATAGATCTCTGAGCTTAAAATGATATACATACTGTATATATATAATAATATAATATAAAGATTGTTGTGTAGATTGTGAGCATTACACTGTGACCTTCACTTCTTTAATCAATGACTTTTGAGCACACACCAGTTTCCTGGTACAAAAGAAGAAATTTAGAGGCAAAATAACCTTTATAAATGAGTTTTTCTGCTAATTATTCGTAAGACCCTGCCTGATAATCACCGGCTAACGTGCCACGCACGTTAACTGTAACGTTAACACTAGCATACATTAGCCGACACATCGTCCTCACAACTATTAACAAATGGCATTAAATGTTAACGTTACCTGGCTGGAGGCGCCATCCTGGATGTCCGGCTTCTGCTTCCTCTTGGCATTTTAAAATTATTAGCGAGCTTGTTGGCTGATAAAAGCAGACGCGATACTAAATTGTCACACTCGCAGTTGTCGACCTTCGGCTAATCCGGAACTTTCTATGTGTTGCATCATTTGTCTCACGGGTAACTTCCGGTATTACGGACAAAACAAGACGCTTACGTGAGTAACAGGTAAATTTATGTAATGTAGCTTATTTTGTTTATATTAGTCTAAATTACATTTTAATAGTCTTTCTTAAAATATTCGCGCACGATAGCAACGTATTTGTAACCGGTGCAACCACTTAAGTTTTCCCCATGATTTGTGTCTGAAATTACAGAACAAATATTAGGCCTAATTTAAATAATTCATACTAGTTTTGTCTGCTTCACAACAGCCTTTCAAAAATTTTCTAATGTGTGTTTGACCTGGCTTTTGCAGAATAACTACCAAATTAAAATCGTTAAAATGGCACCCATTCCTTCTTCCTCATAAAACAAATATAACAACATATAATATATGAATATGCAAATATTTTTTATGTCACAAGTTTAATTTAAGTTAATTACAACCATGTCTTGTGTGAATCAATCATTGGAGGGAGCAGCAACACTTTGCCTGTGACACATAATGAGGTTGCACCGTCCCTGTCTGTCGGACACGTTCCCCATTATACCTTATGAATATAAAAAGGTAGCATTAGTGCACTGGGGAGGCAATTTCAGCAAATTTAATTAGGTTTTTTTGGTCTTTCTCTGTTGATAAATGAAAATATCATTTACATCAGTGTGTTTTCTTGTTAAAAAATGACAGCCCAATATTACACAGTAATTCTTAATTTAACAGTTATCGCCTGGCTGTTGTAGGCATAAAAGCATTACCAACACTGCACATTACATTACGTAAAATAACAAAACATACATACATGTTTATTAGGTTTATTTGTGAGTAAACAAACCTATACATAAATGTGCAAAGTCAAAAATGATTTTTTTTCTCTCTTCTGTTCTATCAACAAAAATATCTGGTCATATACCAGTACATTATAGCAATGGCAATCTTCAGGTCTTTGTACTATAACTAAGAATTATATACACATTTATAACCATAAAATTATATCATTTGTAGCATTCTACAGCCATATTTTATTTCATAATAAGGATTTGTTTAAATAAAGAAAAATCATCACTTATTTGAGCAGTAAAGCCAAAGACAAAGACATGTTACTCTTTTTTCCCTTTCTTCTTTTTATCTGAAAATTTACGTCGCTGATGGTGTCCACCGCCTCGCCCTGATCGGTGTCCTTGTGCTCTTCGACCTTCCCATGCTGGCATAGGCGGCTCAATTTCCCCCGGTCGTCCTCCTCTGTCCGGTACGCTGCCCATCAATGCCTAGCGAGACCAAAGAAACCATCAGTAGAGATGTCTTCATTCAGATTCACAAGCATGGTGTATAATCGTTCACAGTAGTACCTTGTAGATGGGGGTGGTCGTTCCAGCCTTGATTGGCTCAATGAAGGACCGATCCTCTCTGGTAGCGATCAGAAGAGACGGGGAGACTTGGGAGGAGCTGGTGAGGGATGAAAGAGGCGGCACTGAGGCCAGAGCTTCACTGCGTTCCTGTAAATAAAAGACTTGAGATGTTTGTCATCACAACACACAGTGATGCATCTGTTGTATCCCCAGATTTGTTTATTTAAAGGAACCCCATTAGCTGATTCCATGACAATCAGCTAAGCTTCCTGGGGTCCATACCAGATCACCTGCTGCAGCAAGAGATACATTTTGACAAGAACTGAAATGAGTAGTTAAGTATTTACAGAAAAGTGGTCAGCTGCAATATCAAATAATCTTTTGAAGTCACTTTTAGCCACAATGGTGGCACGGCTCTACAAGATATGTGAGGAAATGTCAGACTGTCTGTCCCCAGACAGAAAAGCCTCATAACTTTTGTGATCCCGACTTTTCCTATAGCGCCTCCTTTAGGTCAAAATTTCAATTTGTTCAATACTTTGGTTTGTTACTGAATACTTTCAAAACTAATGACATCCCCATCAACCTCAACTAAGAGGCTTCCTTACATCACAGGGTACCTCTACATCAACGTCACCATCTTGTCAACACTGTTTTTGAAGCTATTCTGCTTCCAGCTCAGGTGGCTGTTTGTGTTTGTTCAGGTTGGAGACGTAGGTATCTAAATGAAATTCTTTTGCGGATTTGGCCACTAACTCTGCTGCTGTCTGGTTTTTAGAACATTCACTTCAGATGCATCTGGATCAGACATCTTTTGACCCACACATGTCCCTCGAAGACATTCAATCTATGCATCTAAGATCTAAAGTCCTTCAGAATAATTGACATGGAGTAAACATGTTTGTTGTGATTCAGAAGGTGTCTGGAGGGGACCGTGAGATAAACCTTTGTTTACCCAAACAACTCTGGCTAACCTCTTGGATGTCATGGTAAATATTATACCTGCTAACTTTAGCATGTTAATAGTCATTGTGAGCATGTAAGCATGCTGATGTTGGTATTTAGCTCAAAGCAGTGCTGTGCCAAAGTACAGCCTCACAGAAAGTCTAGCGTGGCTGCAGACTCATGACTTATTCAAGAAAAAAATGCAGGATATTCTCTGGTTCCAGCTTCTCAAATGTTGGTTTCTTTAGTGTTCAGTGATATTACACTGGATACAGTTGGGGTTTTGGATTGTTATTGTTATTTGGTTGGACAAAACAAGCAATCTTAAATTGGGCTAATGGGGCAGACTGGATTTTATTGTTGAACCAGATTAATCGAAAAACTAAGCAGCTCTATAATAATCACTTCTTGTTTGATTCCTGTACTAAAAATAGTTTAAGAACACTTTTATGAAGGATATGTCCGAAATGACTCCCTATTTATTTACTACATATTGAACTACATTTATTTACCCACATTCGTTTGTGTCTGAATTCTGAGTGTGTAAATGTATACACTATATAACAAAAATAGTGTCCATGGCATGTACATTATTATTAAAGCTGTTTTGTTATTTGTTGATTTAGTTTTTCTGTAAATAGTTTACTGCTAACCAAGCTAACCATTACACTAGCTGTCTGAGGCCAACATTCTAACACATTTAAGTAACTGTTGGGCTGTTTGCTTGTTTACTTTTGCTCTTGTTGACTCTATGTGTATGTTTATTAAGATGATTACTGTCTTGTACTTCCTGTGCAGACTTAAATACTGATCTATCAGTGGCAGTGCTCTATTTTTTTTACAGTATCTTTGGTGGAACTCTTGTTTATATATTTCATCCTTTTCTGCATCAAAACAGATGACAGACAAAACCCCAACTAACAACAAAGTTTCCCACTTTGGTATAACAGATGCAGTTATTTAGCATGCCTACCTTGTGTTTTTCTCCCCATGCAAAAGACTCAAGTGTAACCTGAAAGCGTTTGATCATCATCTGTCGTCGACACTGATAGTCCTCTGACAGAACTTCATTGATCTTTTTAAGTTGCATCTGAGAAACAGAAAGGACTAAAGTTTAAAAACGCTCATGTTACGAGTTACATTTGATGTGTAATGAACTGGTGACAGGCCTGGCAACATACCCACTGCTCTGTGCTGAGGCTGCGATTGAGAAGCGGGTTTGTCATGTCTCCACATGGCAGATGAGCAAGCCTCATCTCCACCTGCATTATAAAAACATTTTTAAAATCCTGTCAGTGCTTCTCAGTTTGACGTCATGACTTATCCATAACTCAGTCAGACTCACTTCACTCAACACGTCTGTAAATTCAGAAGAGGTGTCCATGTCAAGGGCGTGCAGCAGCAATATCCATTCTGCCTGCATCTCTGCCTTCCTTCGGTCTCTGTGAGAAACATCATCATCTTCATATTCCTCAGTAGGTTCATGGCTGTGATTTTCAACTCGCTGTTCTTTTTCAGACTCGTCTTCTGCCGTCGTCTCCTCAGGATGCAATTCTTTATGCTTGATTATTCGAGCTGCTTGCAATTCTGATATGAGGAAGTCTGAAGGATCGAAGATGACTTTTAATACGACACACCCTTCATTATAAAAAGGCATGAACTAGGCAGGAAATGTGCAAATCCATGGGCATCACAATAATCTGTTATTACCTTAAACACAACTCTACAACAGAACCCAGTGGACTCCTATCATTTCTCACCAGTGACTTTGTTGAGGATGGATGGCCCCAGCACCTCTGAGGTCACCACAGTGAGGGGAGAGAGCAGGTTTGATAGTAAATCTCTCAGCTCTCCCACCAGCAAGATGTTACCTGTCCTATTTGAGTCTAAAAAAAAAAAAAGAGGAAACACAAGACCATCTTATTTATACAACACATTCGTCAGTGTCCTCTATATGAAAATGCAAACAGCAACAAGAAACAACTGCAGAAAAAATACCATAACTAAAATACTAAAAGACTTTCTTTTTTTTATTTCTCATAGTTTATAACATAGCACACTGCATCCTGCACTGTGTATATGTTGGTCATATCTTCAATTTGTTCCACTCTGTATATATTGTTTGTTTGTGTTATGTGTCTATGTAAACAACAAAAACAAAGTAATATCAGCCAATATATCATCATCAAATTGTTCAATCCACAAATATCAGTATCAACCTAAAACATCCTTGGTTGGGCTGCAGGTTTTTTTTTATGATGAATGTATAGATACATTCATCACTTTGCTCCCATAGAGGAGAACCACAAAAACACCCCTAGATGTAACTTTATATCATAATATAACTTCCTCACAAACAACTGTACTTTTTAAGATTTGTGTGATCTTTGTTTTGTGGGTAGCATTAAGAGTCTACAACTAGCATTTTGTTATACAATCATATGTTGTAAAATGATAAATCAATGAACTTTGTACCTTGAAACTAAGGACTGAAACAAAGATTTTTAGTTTGCTTTAAAATGTGAACAAAGTTGTTACAACTTTAGATAATCAGTTTATTTCAAATAACAGAGGGCCAAAATAACTAAAAACATCCTAACCAGCTCTGTATGTACACTTGACTGTTGTTTACAGCATCAAACACTATAAGGAATCACTCCGCACAACACACAGGGGTTGATAATAACCTTGTAGCCCTGGACAGAGAGTCCTCAGCTCTGCAGCCAGCCAGGTGAGCAGAGGACAGGGGAGTTCATCGCACTTACACCGTGTGAGGCAGGAAGCTCCCGGGTACCTGAGCAGGAGTTAAAACGACAGGTGAAATTAATTGTCCTGAATATTTATAACATATTTAGTTAGATGCTGACAATTATGTACTTATAAATCACAGCTAACGATGCTAAATTACACCAAACATTAGCATTTAACAGGTTTAGTAAGCTAGGTGACTACGCAGTGAACAACAACGTTGCGTCAGTGAAACGTTACTTACCCTAAAGCTTTAATGGCTGAAACAGTCCCTACGCTCCTGTCCATTGTCACTGTAATGGTAAACAACTAATATATATATAATTGTTACAGTAAATCAGCTCTATCCAACTGATGAAAGTTCAAGCGTGTTTATAAATTGTACTTCCTCATTTTACATATACCCCCCTGCTGGCCGGAGTGTGTACAGGCAGTCGCTTCTTTATATACATGTGGTGGAGGAAGTACCGGTACTTAGACCTTGTAATCAAGTAAAAGTAACAATATCACAGTTTAGAAATAATGTGTTACAAGTAGAAGTCATGCATTCAAATTTTACTAAGTTATGTACAAAAGTATGGGAGTAAAAATTTACTAAAGTATCAAAAATAAAAGTGTGCATTATGCAAATGGTTAATTTCAGAATAATGTAATGGAATACATTAACCCTAACCCTAATCTAACAAAATATGGAAAAAAAAGTAAATTTAAACCTGAAAAGAAAATAGGTTTTATACATGTACATTTCCATCAGTTAAAAAAAAAAGCAAAATAATTGTAACTAAATAATGAGTATAAATACAAAAATAAAACAAACATATAATACTAAAAATGGGTATTATACAATATATTATACCATCTATTTACCTAAATTCAAGCCAGGTCTATATTTTATATTTATATGTGATTAAAGTAATAATAATAATAACAATAATAAAAATACTAATAATAAAACTTAAAGAAAACAAAGTGCTTTACACTGGACTTCAATGAGGCAAAAAACGAAAAATCAGGTAGGCCTAATTAAAATATTACAAGAATAAAATCAAATAAATGATGATGAACGGTGATATAAAAACATTAAGAATAAAACAGATTAAGACATAAATAAATAACAGTCTGCTAGAGTAAATAAAGAGTCATCAAATTGTCTTAAATTGTCTTAAATAGATACATTCATCACTTTGCTCCCATAGAGGAGAACCACAAACACCCCTAGATGTAACTTTATATCATAATATAACTTCCTCACAAACAACTGTACGTTTTAAGATTTGTATGCTAAATTCTTGTTAACTTTTACAGAGGAACAATAGAAAGCATCCTGACTGGAAACAAGCTGGCATTGTTCATGCACGGCTCAGGACAGGAAGGCTCTGCAGCAGGTGATTAAATCCAGAACATTTTTATGACTTTTATTATTTATTAATCCACTTATATGATTTTTGTTTTGTGAGTAGCATAAAGAGACTACAACTAGCATTTTGTTATACAACCCTGTTGTTAAACTTATCTTTAACAAAATAAGTGATTCAAATGTCAATGATTCTGCAAATAGGAGATTTAAAGAAAAGATGAATGAAAAGGTTGTTTTATTCAAAAGCTGATAGTAAAGCTGATACCAACTGTCCGCTATACTTCCCATTTAATACCTCTCCATAATAATTTTTTCAAAAAATCTGTGATTCTGATACATCATGTCTCCCAGTTTCTTTACTGAACTACTGCATCACTCCTTTAAACATTTGAGTCATTTTCAGTCCTTAAAAAGATAAAGAGATGTGTTTAAATGTTTGCCCATTAGGAGCCACTAGAGGTCTGTGAAACACCGCTGTTACATGTTGCAGTTGGCCTTCAAGGGTAGAAAATAAAACTAAGTACTCAAGTACTGCAATTAGGTGTAATTTGGTAATTGTACAACTACTAAACATTTCAATTTTATGCAAATTAAAGGAAAATATTGCACTTTTTATTGCACAATAATACAATTTATTTGGGAGCATTAGTTATGAGTTGGAGATTTTGCATACAAAATATATGTAATACATATGATGTGGTCAGGGTTGCATTTGGAAAGATTTGATGCTTCTTGGCTAAGAAAATCATGAAATAGTGTATCTAAACATGTTCCGTCTCTGCTACAGTATTATACTCATCTTCAATATATGATCAATACCTGTAATATTTACTCTGAGCATAATTTGACACACTTCGCTCTCAACACCATCACAAATCTTGCTGATGCAGGCAGTGCAGCTAATGTTTGCTTTAGTAGAGCTGGATATGCACACAGAGAGTGTAATATACAGTATTATTGTTTTCAGCTCTTCATTCTTTGAAAGCATCAAGCCGTCTTTTATGGCCGTCAGCTCTGCTTGAGCAGCTTCGAATCCTCTTCTTCCAGCTCTTACTGGCAAGAAAACCTTGAACTTAAGTGGTACCATCACTGTGGGGGCAAAGTGGGAAAATGCTCTGTGGTCTGACTCAGGAGAAGAAAGTGTCATTTTTATTGTTGATAGTTGATATTTATCGTCTGCGACAGTCTTGGCTAATGTCTGATAAAACTGTACCTCGCTCTGACTGTACACACACACACACACACACACACACACACACACACTCAGGCTGACAAACACACCTGCTTCATTGGCTTTGTCTGTTGTGGCCCATCTCCTCTGAGTGCACATGTGTCCCTGTTAGGCTTCACCACAGACACAAGCCCCTCCATCAGCAGCCTATAAACTGAACAGGAACAATGAGGACATGAAGGCAGCAGCAGTGTACATCAAGCCTTTTTACGTTTGCTTGGTTCCTGCTGACATATGTACAGAAGCTGTGCCCCCCTCCTCCCCTCGCCAAGCCTCGCCATGCGTCAGGATGCTTTGTCTTTTATTCCCATGACACTGCCCCCTGCTCCATGAAACCTTGTGGGGGGAGGGGGGGGGCTGAACTTTGACCTCTGGCGAGCGGCCATACAAAGCAGGCAGACACTCCCCTCTGCTCAGAGCTCCTGATCATGCACCATGGACTTGTTGAGCACTTGTTAGGTGGACGGATGACTCCTACCCATTCATATGAGCCATACTTCAATCTATATATATCTATATATATATATTGGGACCAAAAATCCAGGTTTATTATTGCAAAAATGACACATACAAGCAAATAGATTTTTTTATCTTCTTGTTTTTATTGGAGTGTAAAATGAGTTGAGTAAGCGTGGGCGATAAAATTATCATGGCATGAGATTTTATTACACACTATCAATATATCTTGTTACATAATACTTTCTCTGTAAAAATCCATTGGGAAAGCATTAATGGAATGGCAAATTAAATACAGGCAGATCAAAGTTCTTCATTACGTTGCAAATCCAAAGATAATGATCCATGAAACAGTTATACTCACTCTGACAACAGACAAATCTATTTCATCTCATTGGTACATAAAGTCATGCGATAACAAAACTGGTGCACAGAATTTCATGACGAACAAATAGACGAGGGTACATATGAATAAGAAACAGTAAAATTAAGCTGTAAAATGATATGTCAAGGAAGCATGGAGTATTGAAATATGGTTTTAAAAAAGTCTGGACACAGTATATGACATGTTTTGTTAAATATAATGCTGTATATACTGTATAAACATATATATTCTGTATATGTTTATGAATATACCCCTTTTTCTTGTATGTACATTCATGTTTATGTTTCTCTTTGTTCAGCTTGGTGTCCTTGTTTTTAACTGCGTGTTTATTTCCATCTATCTTCCAAGATCAACAGTATTCCGAAGTCAAATTCCTTGTGTAACCATAGTTATATGGCCTGTAAATACTGATTCTGGTTTTGTTGTGCACGGATAGATAGGAAGGCAATATTTAGGGGAGATAGAGATAGTGATGTAAGGAGTTATATAAATCAGAAGGGAAATGCTACATTTTCAGGCTCATCTATTAGAAACAACATAACGCAGCACTCCTATATTAAATAGAAGCTTCTAATTTTACTTTATTTTGTCTTTTTTTTGATGGCAGAGAGGTGCTGAATCTGTGCTGTAGTCATTTATGAGGCAGTACTTTGATGTGTACCTGTTAATCTAATCGTATCATCTTTAGTAAAGCAGACTTTGACGCGTCGGGCCTTTCTGTGCTTTGCGGTCACTCGGTGTAATGTTTCGTAATAAAACAGTCCCAGTGACTGAGCCTTGGATGAGGACAGGTGTGTTTCTTGACAGTGGGATGGTTACAGTTGCTCAGGTGACTGAAGGAAACTCCCCCTGGAGACAGACAGAAAGACATCTGCTGCTGACAGACGGCCCAGCCTACTTTCACTGTGGAGCTCAAACCTTCGGCTTCACCCGCTGAGCGCGCAGCAGAGTTATGGATGGACAGCTCGCTCTCACGCGTGTTTTTGTGCCTTTCCTTTAAAAACACCATTTCTTCAGGAGGCTTAAATTAACTCTTAAGTAACTTCATTATGGATCGACTGGACGCATGGAGCTTCAAGTCCAAGAACATGGACCTGGATGAGGAGGAGGAGGACTTCTACTTCGACTACGGAGCGGAGGAAATAACAGATTATCAGGACTCCGGTGAACTTCTGACTGCTTTGAGACAAAAGGAGGAAGAGGTTATTTTGGCAGCCCAGCTGGGAAACGCTTTGCTCCTTAAAAACCGCCAGCTGAAAGATCAGAGCGACAAACTTCATGAACAATACGCGGACAAGCTGGAGGTAAGAGGCTTTTATCACACGGTGGTAGCGGTGATAGAGAGCAAATGTGTTGTGTAAAATTGCAGATTTTATTTGAAATATGTGGTTTGAAAAGATTTGACGACGTGTTTGCTGCTGTTTGAAGAGGGTGGGTGGGTGGGAATGAAATTAAGTTTCCTTTATATTCCCAGCCACGGACATCAAAACTCAATAATGATCAAATTTACATAAAAATCTTATAAATAAATCCAGACTATATAATAATATATCTTACAGTTTGTCATCTTAAAGAAATTATCACAAATTATACTGATATAAGATAATTCTCATTCAGATACAGTATGGTAAATAAAGATACACTCACTCACTGTGTGCTGCTTGTTTATTGTTATTTGTCCAAATGACAACTGCTGTGCAGAGCTAATATTTGACTTGCAGTCTTACATAATGGACAACGTGAACAACAGTAATGATACTGTATGAATCAGGCTGAGCACCATCCAGTATATTCAAATGCATTGTAAATCAAATATCAATAAATATTAGAGGGTTTTACACTCTGATTAAGCAGCTGTCGTTCACAGGCCTAAACAGGCGGAAAAGTTGGTTCCACACAAAACTGTTGTGCTGCTGAACTTTTCCGCAGTGTGATCAGGTTCTCTGTGCTGACACTGTCCTCTCTTTCTTTTGTTGTTCCAGTGACTGCAAAAGCATCTCTAGCTTATGGCTTTAATTAAAATTGGTAAAGAACTTGGCAACCTGCTGCTGTAGAATCAAACTTGTGTGTTATGAGTTCACTTCTACATGTGGGAGAGAAGTACAGTGACAGCGCCTCTGTGTGACTGTAGTATTTGCAAATGAATATAAAGTTACAGCAGTGAGGCGAGAGGCAGCAGGTGGAATGAGCTTGTCTGCAAACTTTTCCATGTTTGTCTGCACAGCATCACACACCTGAGCAGTTAGGACCTGACTAAATAATGACATCATTTCTGCTCTCAGGGTGAAGGCTGATGTCTCCTTTCAATCAGGTGCCACTATGATTTAAATCACACCACAGACACAGTGTCTCACTTTACAAAGTCCATTAAAGATGTGGCATCTTGCCGAGAAACTGATTCATACTTTAATACATAATATGGAATATAAGGCTGCAACTAATGATTATTTTCATTATGGATTAATCTGTTAATCTGGTGGTCAATTGATAATTTAAACATTTGGTCCATAAAATGTCCACTTTTCTAAAGCTCAAGGAAACATTTTAGCTTTGATTTTGTGAGATACAATAAAAGGATATTTTTACTATCACATTAGACAAAGAAAATTATTAATTTTCTGTCTTGATTGACTAGAAGTTTCAGCTCTAATTGATTATAGGAAAACAGATTTGACTAATCTTTCTGTATAGTAGCACATAAATACTGTAAATCTCAAAATGTATCGTTATAACACCCTGTTGTGCATCATCCACAAGCGTTATAATTTCAGCATTAATGAATTAATGTCATGATGGATTGACATGAATCTTTCCACCCCTGTGCAGGAGCTGGAGCAGGGCAAGCATGAGCTGCGGCTGAAGCTTGAGGGCTGCCAGTCTCAGTGGGAGGGCCAAGTGGCGGAGCTGGAGAGGGATGTGAGGGAGCTGAGCGCCCAGGTGGAGCGGCTCACCCAGGCCCTCGCCGAGGCCGAGAGGAACCAGAGTCGAGCCCAGCTGGAGCACAGCGAGCACACCCAGGAACTCCGGGAGCAGCTCAACACTGTGAGTGCCACATGTGGATAGGTATCACATGAACTGAAGGGGAACTGTAGAGCTGGGTTTAAAGAAAACCCCTGACTGTGACACCTGAGCTGTGGAGCTGCAGGCCTGAGTCAAACTAATTAAGATGGGCTGTCACCCAACCCGCACGCTGAAACTCAGTGTTCTTTGCAAAGCACTCAGGTATCAGTCTGACTCGCTCTAATCTGCAGAAGGCCAAACTCTCAGGCTGTTTATAGACTCAGACTTTATGGAGCAAGGCCACAACAACATGGTTACTTACACAAGTGTTTGAGCAGGAATGACATTTGAGTTTGTCATTCTGATTTTTTGGTTTCAGGCAAATGATGTGTGCCTGAGTGGAGCAGAATGGAAACAATATGTAAACAAGAGGGGAAGTGAAAGTTAGTGCCATGATTTCATTTTAGATTTAGGACAGAGGGAGAAAAGCGTAGAAAATGTCCTGAAAGATGCATGTTTGTTAAGAATTTAACACATGAGAATAGAGCTGAAAACAATTAATTGATTAGATAATCAGAAAATTAATCTGCAAGTGTTTTTGAGCCTTTTGAGTCCAGCCTTGTGAGAAATGTGAGATATCTTTATATGCTGGACTGTTGGTTGAACAAAACAAGATATTTGGGTTTCAGTAAATTGTGACGGGCGTTTTTCACTATTTTCTGACACCGTTAATTGATTATTAACATGAAGTTAACTTTTAACAAAGTGCTTAAACTCTTGTATGACATAATAGACAAAATAACTGGCAGCAAACCACAGACTCAAATCATTACCAGACTGTTAAAGTGAAATATTTCTGATCTTTATTGTTTGATCCTGAGGATACAGTGTACAAAATCAAACCGGTGACATAATTTACAGCCTCTTATCAGTTACCTGGAGGAGCTGTTTGGATCGCACAGCTGGATAACCTTGAGTATTTTTCCAGCCTGAGAAAATAGGGAATGTTTTACTAAACATGAGCGTGGTGACGTGTTACTTCAAACACGGCCGGTTTCTGAGCAGCTCCTTAGTGTTGTTATGAAATGAACAACAGAACTGAGCTGTTAAAGTTAAAAATGAATCCAAACGACAGTCTGCTCCCTCCCATGAGTCAAGGTCCGCAGAATAAGGAAATACGTACATCTTCCCACCCCCCTCTGCGACCAGGCTGAAGGACTTACTGAGGCAAACAGGCTCCCTAGAAGTTCAGGAAAAAGTCAATTTAGATTTTTTTTAAAAAAAAGGCTGTTTAAGGAGGAGGAAGTGGAGAAAATGTTTGATTTGGCTGCCTGGCATCAGACATGTGTAACTCTGGACTCTTGTGTAGCTGTAAAAGCCAGAGAAGAGAGCGAATGTGTTGGATAAAGAAAGAGTGTAAAGAAGCTCCATGTCTGACGTGGTGAAGGCTACTGTCACTTCTGTTGTGCCGCTGCCTGCTGTGGTGAGTTTTGTCTGTATGTCTGTGATTACGTGTGTTTGTGCAGGCGTTCCCACAGTTACGACTGGAACACAGGGTTTTGTTTTTCCTATGTGTCCTGTTCAGGCTTCAGTAGGCCTCTATTTACATTTGCTCTATAAAATGACAGAGAATCGTCACAAGATGACGTCTTCAGGTGTCTTGATTTGTCTGACGAACAGTACAAAACCCAATTATATTCAGTTGTATTTAAAGAGCAAGAAAATCAGCAAATATTCACATTCGGAACGATGTATGAACGGGTAAATATTTGGTGTTTTTGCTTCAGTCAGACAAAATGTTGCTGGATGGTTTTCTGCCTATCGACGAATCATTTCAGCTCTTCAGAGAGTTTTTGGAACACGTTTATGGAGTTAATTTCTCTCTGTAGTCTGTGTGTAGTCTCTGTCATAGTGAGCAGAAATTCTTTCTTTAAACTTTGGGTCTTTTCTGTCTCTTATGGATTGTGAGTCTATTTAAAATGAAGAGCTTGAAACTGTGAGAGTGCAAGTAGAGCATGACAGGAATCTGGAGGAGGACGTCTCTGTCATACCACGGAAACCTGAGAGGGAGAAAAGAGTTGATCGTGCAAAGCAAAGCTAAGCTCCGATGTGAGAGGAAAGATTCGCTCTCGCTCTCCATCCTGGTGCGTTTGAGGAAGCGGCTGCGTAAAAACAATGTCGGCGTGTGCCAGATTGTCACGCGGTTCAGCGCTGACTGTTTAGACAGTTACAGGAAAGTAGGTGCTAAAATATCAGGGAGTGTCGAGTGATGTCAGGGTGTTTTCCTTCTGATTACATTACACATGTTATCATTCCTGCTACTGAAACACAATACGAGAACACTTAAACATTAATGGGTTTGTCTGACGCTTCTCTGAAAAGGTATTGCTTGACTCTGAGCGTTTAGCAAGGAAATAATAAATCTGAAGGAATAGGAGGAAGAGCTGGTTTAGTTTGACTCTTGCGCAAGAAAAGTTTCCATATCTTAGTGTAGTAGAAATTGGCATATAAACACATCTGGATAAGAAATGCCAGACTGGAAAGGGAGTATGATAAGCTGGAAATATTAATTATATTTGTTTCTTTGGCAAGAATGAGTAACACATCCCGAAAGGCAAATTGAGGACATTGGATTGAAACTGGATTAATTTGAACCATTAGTCATTCATAGTTTTTGTTATCATAGTCTATGTTTACACACCAGTTCTGACTCAGTATATCGCAGTCAAAACTGAATCTGAAGCAGAATACAATAGAAAAGCTTTTTGTCATTCTCTGATGGCCGGAACGATGGCATGTTTGGTGACACGGCTGAAATAAATTGGTGAAATTGAGACGGGTCTATTGTTTAAAGATCTATATGCTACCTCTCTACCTTTTGGTACGTTGGAACGTTTTTGTCAACTTGTGCGAGCAAAGGGCAGAAATTTGTCTTTGCTTGCATGTACAGAAAAGGGTTCAACAAAAACAAACTATAAGCTACATTAAAAGGAGCATCAGGTACTCTGTCACTCAATAAAATAATTTTTTTGACATGGAGCCCAGATATTTGGTGCACACTGATTTATCAATAAGGGTAGACTTGGGTGTAAATTAACTCTTTGGTGATTTGGTCTTCTTTTTTTTTTTTTTACCTCTTCACCTCCTGCTTTCCGCCCAGTGTCACATGATCACCTTCCCTGACCGTGGATCAGTGAATTATTGGGACGACGGTGACAAATTCCTCCCTGTAGATTTCCGTTAGTGTAAAAGGAGATGCCTGAATTGAGACGAGCCCCCGTGACCTCTGCTTCCTCTACCAGCATCACGCAGCTCACAGACAAAAAGGGAAAGACAATATACACTGTGGAGCGATATAAATCTTTCATTTGCTCCTTTGATGTTGCCCCAACATCCCATCATCCCTGGGGAAAGCCGTCTTTTCTGCGGGCTCCCTGAGGGACTCGGCGGTAGCTTGGGTAGTCATCTGTTAGATACCTCAGTGTTTGGGTTGGTGAAGGCCTGAGGCTTCGGGGGGCCGTGTGAGGGGATATCATCTTTGTGTCTCCACCAAATGGAGCGTCCTCCTTCCACTCCTGTTTTGGGGATTCTCAGTGGGTCGCTGCCTCTATTGTGGAAGGGGCCCGTGCTGACGAGACGATTCAGCAGTAATAATGACTCCCAGAGGCAAACGTTCATTTTCAAGACACCCCCTCCCCACCACTTCTCCTCCTCCTCATAGTGTGTCTGCATGCTATGTTTTGTTTTTGTCCATCAGTGCCTGCTCTACTCTTGTCAACACAGACACACACACTAATTTT
>JBBPCS010000023.1:2581806-2647356 GCA_037974645.1 Hollardia meadi
CCCCCCGCCTCACCCTCATCGTCCACGTTCACCCTCCGCCACATTGTTGTCTAATGTGGCATGGTGATGTCACGGACAAGACCAAGATGCCCTCAGCTCCATCTGCCACCGAGGCCGGCTTTTCATCTTGTATTATGTGGTCGTGATGGGACCTGACAGGGAGCTGCTGAACTGCTGAGTAAGGGGAACTGAGGGTCCCAGACTAGGACGAGGGGCGGGGGGCAACGAGTTGGTGCATTCACTGTGGCTTCAGAACTGGCACGACACCAAAGATCCCGGAGTTTTAGTTGTTTAAAGTTTCTAAATCATCTTGTATTTGAGAGATAAGCCTTGACAAAGTAGCTGATTTTCAGAGAAAGAAGAACCACGACGACATAAATGAGAAATCATTATTTAACACTTATTATGACCTGTGGTTTTCAATGACCACAGGAGACATGTTGCTCATGTTCAGTCACAGAACGTTTCAAGACTGTTTAGCATGTTCCTCATTAGGGCTGTTAAAAGCTTCTTTTTAAAAACAAAATGATGCTTACATTTAGTGTTTCTCACCAAATGTATTTGACCTTGAGACCTGACAAACATGTTGAATGCATTTCCTTCCTCATAAAACATATTTTCACCATTAAACCCTACATTGTTTATATCCATGGTTGCTGGCTAGACAGCATGTTGTCACATTTCCTGGCTCGTTACTGCCGTCAACAGTCGATCATTTGAACAGCGTGAAACCATCGTTAGGATTGTTCATCATGTTCCTACGTAAAGTACATGCTGACGCCTGTGCATGTAATACAAAAAAAGGGACCCTGTGTAAAAACATTGATTTGTATTGCTACTGGCGGTGTGGACATCATTTAGGAACAGTTCAACAAAGCATGACCTTTCATTTAAACAGAAAGAAGTGAAAATATCTACACGTCAAGCAAAAATTAAAGAAAGGTTGGAAAAAATAAACATAATTTTGTCTTTCTGAGCCCTTTAATCATCTCGTGATCCCTCGCATTTTATCTTTAGACCCCACTGGGAGCTTGGGAACATATTGGGTGATTCGCACAGAAAACCTTGTGCTGTATGGGCCCTCAGCATACTCGTTTAATTTTAGTCACCTAATCCTCACCTTTCAGGCAGGTATGATATTATGCTGCTTCCCATCTGGGTCAAGATTAGAGGATTTTACCTGAGGGAAACCTCCTGCTATGTATTATTTTTAGATTCAAGATTGTGGTCTCTATTCTCTCAAAGCTCAGGCCTCAGGCAAGCTTTGTTTTGGACTTTCAAGTTGACTGAAACAAACATGTGATTCCATTTTTTTTTTCTGTGCTTAAATCTCTTTGTAACCCCCTCCTCATGTCTGAAAGTGAGCAAAATGCACAAAGAGGGCTTTCCTGCAAATTCAAAAGCCGCATGTCTCTTTTCTCTTCACCCAATAAGGAATCTCATACGTTTTTGCTGTCTCTCCGATGTGTATTTGTGTGTGTAGGCGATGCAGGTGGAGAGAGCCATGTCCACTGAGCTGCAGGCTCTAAAACATGAGCTCCAACGAAAAGGAAGCCACAACAGGCCGCAGGATGAGGAGCTGATCAGTGCCATGAGGGAGCAGGTAACTAACCCGAAAACACGAAGCGCGCACGCTGTACATGCACCTCTAAATGTTGGCTAAAACCTAAATGTGTCCGCTAAAAGGAAAATGTTTCTAGTCTTGAGATAATCATGTACTCACACGGACAAAATGACCAGAACACACTGCACCAGCGTGTTATTTTTCCTGTCAAAAGTGTTGCCAACTGCTGGTTCATCACTTTCTGGTGCTGGTTCATGCATTCACTTTTGGTTCAGTGTCAGTCACCGAGGAAACTTAGGCTGATTATTGTTTTTGTATTATTATGTTCATTAAGTTTACTTTTCCATTTCGTACCATTTCATGAAGAACTTTATGCAACACAAGACAAAATCTTACAGTAAAACATTGAATAACAGAAGACAGAAAACATATCTGGGTACATGGGAAACCAATTGAAATAAAATAAGACAAACAATTTAAATTTAAAGAGTGCAAATACACATAAATACAATAAAATGTGGCAGAACATTTTTTTTTTTACAATGAAATAGTAATTAACTTCCTATTAAAAAACAAATGAAGATTCTCACATTAAATGGCACAAAGTACCTGCTTCATTTTTACACTTCCAACAGTTTCATTTGTTGTCAGGCAGAATAAAGTCATATTTAAGATGTGTGTTTTTTTAGGTGCTGCGTCTCACCCAGAAGGAAAAGGTGCTGGAGGAGCGTTTGGAGAGCGTGTGTCAAGAAAACACTGAGCTGAGGGCGAGTTTAGCCTCTTTACACACACGCCTGGCCCTGCATGACCAACTCAACCAGCAGCACAGCCAGCAGGTACATATACAAATACATGACCTACTTGTGCTGAAACACACATGGACAAGGCAGCACAAAAACGGTTCAGTGTGGTTTGGTGTGTCAATGAAAGGGCCTCAATAACAAAGGGATTTCCTGCTCCCGGCCTGGCAGCCTGGGTTTCGGCGGGATTGTGGAAGGCATTGCTAAACAATCACCTCATCCCCGTCATTGTAACTTTTACTGGCAAATCTGGATTCCACTCGTGTTCTTTTGGTTTCGTGTTGGGCTGGAGTCTGGAATCTGGCACGTCAGGATTTTCACACTGTGTTGGGGTGGAAATTTTTACACAATTGTCTTGTGACAGCTTTTTAAAAAGCACACATGGCCAAATCTTTTTTATGTTATATCTCATATCTCTTGTTTATCATCAGTATCATCTGAGGATTCATGATGTGGCATCTTAATCTCTGTCACATGCTGAACCTCACATTTGTGCCCGCAGGGTTTTGTCTTTACGTTCATGTGTGTGGCGCGTGCTCATGCAAATGTATTCGCCTCCTCGTGCTTTCAGCTCGCCGAGGCGTGGCAGGAGGTGGAGGCGGCGCGGGGTCGCTCACAGCAGCTGCAGGCCCAGCTGGAGGACCTTCAGGAGGAGGTGTCGCTGCAGGAAGCCAGGAGCCACGGAGACGCCTCCTTGCTGTCCGAGCTGGAGAGCAGCCTGGAGGCGGCTGAGCTGGGAGTCGGCAAAGAGGAGGTACTAAAGCCGATCACTCTTCATCACAGTCTGTTTAACTATACTCACCTATACACACCCCAACAATCAATGACTAGTCTGCTGTATGAGTCCATGCAGTGTCAAGTTATTATTGTATGTGTTGAGTAAAATGAGTACATGCACGCTTCATCATAATGTTTTATTGTTGTTGCTTTTTCATGCATTTAAAAGAATCTATGCTGCACTATAAGTGATTATTATGATACTGCAGGGACTATTATTGCATCCTATGAGTCCTTACTACAGCTGATTATTGAGGTGTGTATAGGTGAGTATAGGTATAATGTATTAGAAGCCCCATCAGTCAACCTCTAGTTTATAACTGGTCAAGAGGATCCATAACACACTTGAACTTTTAATTCCTTATAAGTAACATTTATAATGTTTTATGACTGTTGATATAGTGCATCAAAAAGCATTATGAATGCATTATAATACACTATGAATGAAACAGTTACTGCTTATTCTTCTGTGTCATGCAGCCCCATTGTTGTCCAAAAACTATTAAAAAGTCAATGAGCCACATTGTTGCACTGGGAACAATGAACATAGATACTGTCGTTTAGTTTGAGCCAGAAATACTCACTACTAGAGCACCAAATGTGTATTTAAGTGCGGCTGTAAAAAAAAAAGAAAAAAAAAGTTCCCACCAAATACACTATTCCCTCAAGATGTATACAGGATTTGTGTGCAAAACTTGCATGCCTTTATAACTTTCACACGCACCAAAAAATATTCTGAGGTGTCCTGATACAGGAGTTAACAATGATGTCACTTGAGTCGGCGTCGGTTTGGTCTGAAGACTAAAAAATTTGAAAATCAAACAAATCTGAGGGTGTAGAGTTAGAAAGAAGTGAGCTTACTGCATTGTGGGTAATGTAGGAGCCAGGTTTTGACAAGGGAGAAGAATGTGTGTAATAAAAAATAGAACAATATATCTCGTTCTGCTGCTTTGATTTCTTTTTTTACGTTTTTGTTTTTGTTAGCTGTTCATCGTGAGTTTGACATAAGAGTTCAATGCTAAACCAGTGGAGTTCTGTTTAAGGGGCATGCTGTTTTAACAAAGATCAGCCTTATTGTTTTGGCAATAGTAGATATGACAGTATGCAACATACATAAAAAGAGATGAGACATAAAACTTTAAACTGACATTTCCTGACCTGTTATTTTATCTATAAACTGTTTCTCAGTTGATTTTCCAGGAAATATACCACACATATAATATAAAATTAAATGTACTGTGATGGAGATAATTGTCTTATATGCTCTCAAAGATGTCTCGTGCTGCAGAGTGACTGAGCAAAACGAAAGCAAGTCTCTGCTCAGAAGTAGGAAATTCTCAGTTTATCTGAACAATACAACAAACATGACCAGTCTTGACTAAGAATGGGACCGACTGCACTGACTTTATCGCCATACTGTGGTTGGCAAGTGTTTTTAGGCTTGTTCCGTTGTAGTTTGGCCCATAGTGCTTCACTTTTGTTTTCAGGGGAAATAGTTTTCCTGTGATGACTGGAAACATGAATATTAAACGAAGTCTTTCCTGAAAGACATGCACAGCGAGATAACACAGTCATGGCACCAGAGAAACATCATCTCGAAGTTGAAATTAAGGAAACGTATATATGTTGTTGTAGTGAGAGGAACATGCTGACAGAACATTTTGTGCAAGTTCTCCTTGACAGTGTGACTTGTGTTTGACGCAAGGACTCACGCTGTGAGGAGAAGGTGCGAAAGCCCTGACTTTCAAAGTGAAGATGCCACATAGAAACATGAGATGAGGCTTGTTGCAGAGGTTTGAGTTATATCTGAGCGGGAACAGGAAAACTGACAATGAAGCCAAGTCTTTTCATTCTCACTCTCCCGGTGTCTGCTGTTATTGATTTGTTCCAGCAGGAAAATGTGGTGTTTAACAACACTCATGAGTCACTCACTTTATTTCCTGTTTGTCATAACCACATTGTAGCAGTTTCCTAGTTTTATAGCTTCCAGCGCACGATTACACCTGGGTCTCTGTAAACTTATATGATTATCCCTCCTGTCATATTAAAATGAACCTTTAAGATATCTTTGTTGAGATATCATGAGATCAGTATCGCCATGTGCTATATTTGCCTCAAGGAAGTGAAATAAAGAGATGAGGTAATGCTTGCACCTCCCACTTTGTAAATACTTGGCATCGCTCAAGACGTAATCTCCATAAAGAGGCCATGAGGCATGCTAACCCACTTTATGGTCAGTGATGGCCTACTTTTCATTAAAACGTCTAAAACATTAGCATATTTACACCAAATATACAGTAGCGGCCTCCAAGCTATACCAATTGTGTTGTGACAGTAACTCAACACTTTCATAATACAGTTGACACTTTGTGCCTCCTCTCATGTTCTACTTAGATGAAGCAAGAAATGGGGTCCATCCTTCAGTTGCTGCTCCCACTGACCCAGGAACCGAACAGCTCGGAGCGATCGGAGGTCGTGGATCAGCAGGAGGACCTGCAGGCCATGTTGCATCAGCTGAAGGGAGTGGCCCGAACCCTGGCACAGGCGTCCAGGTCTCAGGTGAGCGGTACTCTCACAGAATGAGCGGGCCAGCAGAGGAAATGCAACACAAAAGGCTGACCTTAAAATTAAAGGAGGACAGGAACATTACACTGTAGCTTTTATGTGGCTTTTAAATCAAATCATTACATATGTATAGTATATATGTCCTTTGTGCCACGTGTTCTGAGGTCGATGAATACATCTTCTAGATACATAAAGTCTACATAGATAGACATACAGGTGTGTTATTGCTGTTTGTTAAATGTAATAATTTTTGTGTACATCTGTGGAACGGTGCAGCGCATTTTGTTGCTTTTTAATGACCGCTCATGTTAAATATGTTTTAATTGCATGTGTGTTTTATGTATCACTGCACCAGAAGCACAAATCATGGATCCAGAAAGTAGCCTGCTCCCATACCACAGTCATTTCACAGTCAGCCTATCTACCCTCTAGTGGCATCTTACCGACAACACACTGAATCATGCTGAGGAACTGTGTGTTTGTGCAATGGACGCCAATGCATTGTTGGAATTGATAGCTCACGTGCTTTGCTATGTATCTGTTTGCCACAAGCAAGCAGATACAGGTGTCCAGTTTTGTCTCAATGCATTTGTATTCCATTCAGATCAGTAACAGTCGTTTATCCTGGTAACTAAATATTCCTGCCCGTCCCCTTCCTCTGCTCGCAGCACCATGAAAATAGGCCAACGCCACAGAAACTCCTTTTGCTGTAAATCTCTGTATGCAAGGCCGACACCTGATCTCTTTGTTGGTGTCTCTGTCCCAGGAGCTGAATCGAGCTTTTGTCGACAGGACGGGCGATCAGTGTGGGAATCCGAGCGCAGCACAGGAGCTGAGAGATCAGGTAACCCAGTGATGAACAAATGTGTCTGTCTGAGAGGAGCAACGCCCATAGAGGCACTTTTTTTAAAGGATTTGGCTGATTTAGTACTGGTCTTTCTTCTGTCGCTGTAATCCATCTTAGATGGATTCAGTGACCTTTTGAGAGCATTTTTACTGTGTTTCAAGTTTGATCCTTCATTACTGCCTGCTTTATTTGGGATAAATTAAATAACATAGTGCATGACTTAGAGAGTTTTTTTAATCTCATTTTAAACTCTGTACATTATTTTTCTGAAGTGTGTCGTCAAATATAACACCTGAATTAGATTTTTCACAAATAACATCAGTGTGTTCTTATTTAATCATGTCACATTTTTATTCATTTTTATAAAACTCATTGTCACTTTTGGTGCAGCAATCAGTGTGCAAAACACATGCACATATTTCTCGTCCAGAAAGACCTCCAAGTATTAACAACACTGTTGAATACATACTTTAAAATGTCTTGTTTTATTATATTTCAAACCCAAACAGACTCTTTGTAAAGGTGCAGAAGAATCAAAAGATTAAAAGTAATAAAATAGAAATCTTTAAAGAAACATTTATTATCGTTGTGAGTCCTTTAAAGACAGAACATAGTGCAACACTGTCTTTATTGTGTTTTAATGGGATAAACAGATATACAGTATATACAGGAAGTTTTACACAGTGGTCTAAAGTTCGTTTCTTCCTCCTCCAGAACGTCCAGCTGCAGCAGGAAAACGCTGAGCTGAGGAACGAGCTGGTGAGCGTACAGGAGCAGACTGAAGTCACCCAACAGGCCATCAGAGACCGAGATGACGCCATAGCCAAGTGAGAAGCTCTTTTTGTTTTCAATATTCTCAATATAAATTATAATATCCAATATATTCAGATCCCATGTTTGTTTTACAAGAGCAGCTATTCTTGACTTTTATCTAGAACAATTCTGCAGATGTTGGTTTAAATATTCTTAAGAAAATCATCATCATCTTCATCTTTCATTATAGGAAAAACCTGATGGAGGCCGAGCTGGTGAGAAGTAAAAATGACATGATGTCCCTGAACAACCAGTTATTAGAAGCCATCCAACGTAAACTGGAGCTGTCGCAGGAGCTGGAGGCCTGGCAGGTAGGGGCACTTTTTTCTCTGTAGAACTTTACGTTTGTGCACACAGAAGTGTCCACAAACTTAATCCAAGGGTTAAACGCAGTTACGAGTGCCACCGTTCGTGTTAATGTCCTTCTCCATTGGGGCCTCTGTCATCTGTGCCTAGGAGGGCACAGCATCAGCTTACTGCATGCTGATACGTAGCTTGCTCCAGGTAGAGCAGGCTACTGCTGACAGAAAGAAAAAGAGATGCCATATTACCACAATCCACCCAAAGTAATGTCCTTTTTTACACCCATCCTGTCTGTGTCCTAAACCACCTTAAATCATCTCTCATGCTGTCCTCTTTGTTACAAAGTGCCTTGGAATCTGTAAGCACATCTAATGCTTTGTGAAATCCTTAATCAATACACCTTTAAGATCTGCCTCATAACTAATAAAAAAATTTTGTTTTGAGGCATGCTGTCTGCAGTTTTGGTGATAATTTGACAAGTAAAAAATATAGCTGCTGAAAGCAACACTGTTGCTGCAAGTAAAACAAGAGAGAAATGCCGTCAGAAAGTTGCTGATCGTGTAAATTCACGATGTCTTTATTTCAACACTAAATGCACTCTTATGTCTGCGGTTTTATTTCTTATGCGACAACTGCACATTGCACTTTATGACTAGGTTCTGGTCTTTTCATTGGGTTTGTCCACAGTAAAAATTTTTATAGAATATTGCCAGACTTATCCTTTAAAAACAAAAAAATATATTGATTGATACTTGTTCATGTCAAAAGAAATGCATGCAACATCAATGAGCGGTGACAATAAAGGTCACCACAACAATAACGACACATTGTTATTGTCAGGTGAAGATATAAATTGAGTTATTATGATATAAGGGCAGTGTTTACATGCTGTTCTTGCCAAACATGAGACAAACATCAGACTTCCTGCTCATTTCCTCTTCCTCCCCACCTTTCCTCAGGACGACATCCAGATCATCATCAACCAGCAGCTCAGGTCCCAGCAGCAGTCAGAGCTTCCTCCGAAGAAGTCCACCCCCAACGGCATGTCCTTCTTCCGCAGGCCCAGCAGGACGGCCTCCACCTGGACACGACAGGCCTCCTCCTCTTCCACCTGGAGTTCAGACGCTCATCAGGACAAAAGCCAATCCCCTTGGAGGAACTGGTTAAGACGAGGGAAAGAGGCGCAGTATGGCAAGTAATGGACAGTGAGTGCTGCACCTTCCTCCTTAGTGCTGAGGAGAGGATGTACCGGGAGGATGGGTCAGAGTGCAGCTTCCCAAACATCATGTGTGGTGAAAAGAAGCCATGAAGAGACTTTAAAGCCAGTGATGAACAACAGAGCCACTATGGACAAATACTTGTCTTATATACACTTATTGTACTTACACACATTTCACTCAGAGGCTGAGCCTTCCTAACATCTAAACTGTGACAACCTGAAACACAGAAAAACATTAGAATGTTTGCCTGAGACTGTAAATATATCATGCCTTATTTTGTAATATTTGTAAAATTGTGAATGTCCGTATGTCTGAGACTTTATATGGTGTACGTGATGGATGTAGATCAATGGAGATCATGTTCAAATTATTTAAATGTTACAGATCAAAGAGAAAAAAAATACGGTCTGGAATAAACGATCAAACGGTTCCATTTCTAATCATTCTGAATTTTGTCTTTACATGCCAAGTTGGATGTGAGAAGTTGCATTTTGCTGTCAGGATTGCTCAAAAGCTAAATATGTACAAAATATTGATTGTATAAGAAACACTATATGTTTTCATGTACATTGAAAAAAGTTGGGTTTTTTTTTCATAATTTCATTTTTATTTGTTTTTTCAGTAAAAAAAAAACGAATTTGTTCTCTGAATGATGACTTGGTGTGCTTTGTGTCACATGTATGTGCTCTGTGACTCAGTGTTCAATATTAAAGCTGCTCGGACCTAAACAGTCTCATGTGTGTATCGGTCTTGTGAATATTCGTTTTTTACTCTCATCCTACTTTGTATTATTTAAAAAATTTGATCAGTGAAACACAATAGAATAGAAAACTGAAAAATGTCTGCAGAAAGAGCTTAGAAAGTCTCAACTAATTTTCTTCAGTTCAATATTAAAATACAGCACAGACATAGTAATCAAGGTAAATCTGTGGGTTTTTTTTTTACAGATTTTGATGAAATCATTAAAAATGAATTGCAGAAATCTCATTTGCAGCGAGTTAAATCTCGTCATTACAGATATTTGCAACTTAGTCATGACTAGGTGCAATTCCAGTTTCAGATATCTTCAATTTATTTCTGCCTAGTCGTATCGCCAGTTGAAGATATCTTTAATTAATTTGGCAGAAATAAATTGAAGATATCTGAAAGTAAAATTACATCTAGTCATAATTAAGCTGCAGATATCCGCAATTCACATTGCAGACATCTGCAACTGAATTGTAGATATCTGTAATGACTGAGGAACCCCATACACATGAATGGTAAAATGTAATTTGTCCTAATGTATCAGAATTGTTCTTTTTGACCAGGAAGAACCGACTTATGGATATCTGCAATATATCCAGTATATCCAGTCTAGTTTTGAAATGTTACAATGGCTTGCCATAGTTAATCTAATTACAAAAGAGAATTCTAGTAAGAAATGTAAGTCAACTACTGTCACAGGGTCTTTATGTAACCATTATTATTAAATCCTTATAACAGCTTTGAATTCAACCATTTATTTCATTAATGTATTCTGCACTGATATTCACATAAATTAATATATATTCTGTTTCTTTTTTTCACATAGCTTCTATCTCCAAACATTTAACTTAAATCCAAACTCTCAAACCCAACACAGAAGGGCCACACCTCAAAACTGCAGACACATCTGCAGAACTCAGGCAGATCTGGCCTCATTTGTAAGACCCAGTCACAAATGCAGTCTGCTGCTGCCCTCTGCTGACTGTTGAAACTACAACTGACCTCACACACCCAGTGCACACATTCAAGGTAAGAAAATATGAAAAGACAGTCAGAAACAAACAAACAAATGTTGTTCTCAACAAATAATAATATTTATTGCGCTTTGAATACAAGTGCTGAAAGGCTGGAAAATCTAGTAGATTTTTTAATACTGAAGATTATTAATAAGATGCTTAACAGACAAGGCGCTATCAACCAAATTTATTTAAATAGCACTTTCTCTATTTATTCCATTATTAAACGTGGGAATATTATTTTATCTATAGCTTCAGCTCATTTCAGTTCAGTTTAGTCATTTTATTATCCCAATTGGGATAATATCAGATAAATTCATAAAACTCGTTTTCCGAGCTGTATAATTAAGTTCACTATCTATAAAACTGTCACAGACAGAGGTTATTTTGTTAAACCGTGTCACAAAACGTTTTCATGATTTGTAAAAAGTTACTCACGAAAGCAGACCCTCTTGTCTCATTTTGATGACGTTTACAATTTCAGTTTATGTCAGTTTACTGAAGAACTGCCACTGGTTCCGTATAAGCATTTTTTAAAGCCAAAAACACGCACTTCGTCCCGTCAAACAGGTACGACAGCCTTCTTCATCGTTTCTGTACATTACTTAGACTAAAAATACACGAAATCTATATAACAGTTTATTAAATCAATGCTGAAATAGAGTCGTGGTGACCCTTGACAGCTTAGCTTGCTACTCAACAAGCTAGCTAGCTGTTAACTAGCTAACCAGCCCTGATGCAGGACGGTCTGTCACTGCTACTAGCTAACCCTGGTAGCTAGTTAGCTAACTAGCGTCAAGTAGCTAAAGCTGTTAATAAATTGCTTAAGAGGCGACATGATACTCTTAAAATTATGTAATGTAGGCTACCTGGGAAGCTAGCTCCATAAAGTAACAAGTTATGGCTATTAGGTGCTGAACTAAATTGATGGGTAACGTTAACTGTGACAACACAGTGTAACGGTAAACCGCTGAAGAGGTAACGTTAACGTTAAACACTGAACAAGCGTACCAATAATGACAGTCAGTCCATAACATTATGTTCATTGCTCCGTGTCTGACTGCAGGAATCGTCGTTTTTTTGATTTCCCATTTTTTGAATGTCATGCTCAGCCATGGTGTGGAAGAAAATCAAGAGTGAAAACCGTCAGATCAGGCTACGAAATAATGAATTTACATTCAATCCAAAGTAGAGCTGCTATGGTAAGAAGTACAGTTAGAAACTGTAAAGAGGACTGGAAAATATTTGGTAGTTTATGATCAATGCAGAAAATATACAGAGACAGGAAATGTTTGTAGAGTTGCACAGTTGAGGACTACTGGAGGTTGGTGTAAAAAGCACACCATGGGGGTAAGGAACAGGGAACTAATTAAATGACTAGAAACTAGGCAATGAGGGGCATCAAATATAGACGAGTAATGTGACATCAAAGATGCCTTAAAAGATGCCCTGCTGACCCTTAAGCAACGTTTCACTAATAACGCTGACGTTAAACAACAACCATGCAGAAAAAGAAATATAATTTCATGTATTATGGTGCATTTCAGCTCATTTAGCCACCAGCTCATCCCACCTAAGTGCAAAACAGAGCGCTTCAGGAATTCATTTGTGCCCACTGCCATCACACTGTTCAACAGCACCTGACCAACTCCCACTGAGTGTCACTACTACATTGGACTAGAATATTGCACAATATTTTTTTTGCTATTGTCATTTTTGTGTGTCTAATTGTCTCATATAGTTATATTTATTCTATTTCATTCGGTCCTATTTTTATTCTATTCTTATTTTACCTGTATTTATTCTTACTTGAGCTGCTGTAACACCCGAATTTATCCCATGGGGATCAATAAAGGATTATCTTATCTTATCTTAAAACAGGAACCCAATTCAGTTAATTTGAATAAAGTGATGATAAAAAAAGATACCAAGCTGTGAAGGATTAGGTGCTGAAGTTATGTGTCTCTGCATTTTACTGTAAGGGTGAGATGGTTATGATAATAGTGGGAGAATGATGGAAAATGATCATGTGTAAGTTGTAATATACTATTCGTGATTGTAATCACTAATCCCATACTTAGATGTAGTAAGTCTTGTTGCATTGCCACTTAGTTGTTGTGTCTGCATTGCTCCTGAGGGCTGGGATCTTGGATGGAATAAGTGTTGAGCCCCAGTGAGATGACTGACCAGGGCAACAACAACCAGAACATCTCCTGCAACCCCTTTGCTGCCCTCTTCAGCTCAGTGGCTGATGCCAAGCAGTTTGCATCAGGCCAGAAACCACAACAACCGTCTGCTGAACCACCGTGTGAGTAGAGTTATCAGAGCTACTGCAGTCCTTTGATAAGAAGTGTAGTCAGTGGTTATATGGATCGGTCCAGTGATCTCAAAGTCACAATGTGGTTCATAACAAAATACATATGCAGTAATGTGTATATAACATAATTTCAGTGTTAGAGAAGTGTCAGTGTTTTTTTTTTTCTTGCATGTATAGGTCACACTGAATCTTGTATCACAGTGGAAGACTCAGGAGAGAGCCAGTCAGAGTCAGAAAACTCTGTGTCGGACAGTGTTGATGACAATGACGACTCCGTGGCAGAGATCAGTCGCTCATTCCGGTCCCGACAGGAGCTGTGTGAACAGCTTAATGTCAATCACATGATCCAGCGAATATTTCTCATCACTCTGGACAACAGTAAGTAAAAGGAGAGAAAAAGAGCTTACATTGATCTGTAACTTATACCCCTTTCATACCACATATGTGCATAGTAGGACTCAGGTCTATTCAATACCTGTTGGACTTGGACCCATTACTAGGTGATGTCTCATCTTAAACTCTGGTTGTCACTGTTACGGTCGTTCCCACAGGCTGTGTGAGCAGAGCGTGTGCATTGCGGGACCTCTTGGTTTTCATTGCTTGGACCTCTTGGTGTCCATGTTAACAGGTTAGATCAGCCACACTGTCCGCGTGAGCAGTACAGCTCATGTGCAGCTTCAGCGGCACCTCATCTCAAGATTCAGGGTCTCGCTTATTTTTTCCGCGTCACGTGTGGTTCTCAGCAAAAACAGATCTGAAAATGATCTGTGGATAGTCATATCGACATCATTGCAGCATTTCACCTCTATTTCAGTGTCTTTATCTGTGGAATATGCCACAGACTCTCTCTCTCATTAGCTCATACTCCAGTCTGCATTGAAGTTCCAAACACTTGACTGATAAACCTCATTACATGTATCGCATACTGAACATACAAGATATTCTACCTGCATGACCCAAATATACAAAGTGACACAAACAGGTCCACAACTGTCGTTCCATGTACATCGCTAAACAGGTATTTGGACACCAGTAAAAGTAGTCACTATGTTTTTTTAACACTGGACATTCAACATTGTGGATGATAGAGATGATGTACAACAGTAAACACTAATGCATTCTGCAGTATCTTGTTAACTTACTGTAGGTTTACATAAACCAGCAGCAGTCTTATAGTGACTGAGTGTGAGATTGGTTTGCAGAGTCAGGTCAAAAAATCCATGTTGGCCTTTTTATGTTACCACCAAACTCATTTTCCCTTGCTTAAATCTGGAACGGACATTACACAGATAGACAGGTGTCTGGTCATGTAACTGTGTTGTACCTGAATAGTATCTTAGTCTGTCTTTTGTTGTTCAATGTGGTATTGTCAGATGGTCTTGAGTCAAATTTTAAGTTTCCTGTAAGTACTGCAACAAATGAGTCACCAGCCTTTAGGACAATATAAAGGCTTCGCACATTGTGAAGCCTCACTGTGAGATGGCTGGGTCTCTCCACCACTGAGACAGCTTCAGGGTGACTCATGGTGTTCAGGAAATGCAGGCTAAAAGACCCCCTGTTTTCACATAGTGTCTTTAATGAATTCCTCTGCCACCTCAGTCTGAAATAAAGCAGTGTAAATACATGCTGTGCATTTAATCCTCCTATGTCTTATTTTTTCTAATGTCGATGTTAATACTGTTCATTTATTTCCCAACTAGAAATTACCCAGTATTCATGCTTGGAGTGGTTTAAAAGTCCAATGTCTAGGATTTAGGGGGATTTAGGGATTGAATAGAATATAGACATGGAATATAATATTCAAAATTATGTTTGTCAGGATTGCATAATCACGTGAGGAATAGTTTTATTTTTGGTAGCTTAAAATGGGCCTTTTATATCTACAAAGGGAGCGGATCCTATTCCACAGAGTTCGCCATGTTGCACCGCCATGTTTCTTCACTGGCTTAGAGAGGGCCTTTAGCACTTTTTTTATGTTTTTAGCGGCCACTGTAGGGGAGAGGGAGGAAGGGTGTTCGCTGGAACCAAACCATTAGATATGACTAAATTCTACACACTGGGCCTTTAAGGATCATGAGATGTCATGTGTAACATGATTTTAGCAGAGTTAATTTTATGGACCCTGGTTTTATTATCACCTCTAGGTGACCCCAGTCTGAGAGGAGGTAATGGGATCCCTCCTCGCTGTGTTTACTTGGAGGAGATGGCTGCAGATCTTGATGGACAGGACTGGCTGGACATGGACAACATAGAGCAGGTCAGATGTCAACAACATGGTTTTAAGTCATCACTCTATTCTTTCCATGTGCTTCTTTCCTCTCAATAAACCACAATATGTTTGGTACATTTGGTGAAGAAATGACCTTTAAGCAATGCCAAGGGTACCATTCATCATGTGAGGCATGTAGAATTGATATAGATGCAGTATGTAAGAAATAGATGTGTAAATTTAAGGATCTAAATGACACATTAAGATTTTATTGCTCCCTGCGCTTAGAAAATATTTGGGTGAGTAATAGATTTGCAAAATATTTTACACAGACTGATTTGTGCCTGTGATAAATTTCACTCCTGTCCTCCAGGCTCTGTTCAACCGTCTGCTGCTGCTAGAGCCAGGAAACCATCTCATCTACATGACGTCATGCAGCGCTATTAACCTGTCTGCTGACCGTGATGCTGGAGAGAAGAGTGCCATCCCTTACCTTTTTGCTTGTTACCAAAGGGCCAAAGAAGAGGTGTTTTTCCTACAGGACTGTTATTTTAGCACTTTAATGCAGCTATTTTCAGAGCTTGCCAGCTGATAATAGACTATTCTTGGTGATTGGAACATAAAAATAACCCATGCTCTTTCATAATTCAGTGACTTGATTATCTGTACACCAGGTGACCAAGGTACCAGAGAAGTTACTGTCATTTGCTGTTCGCTGTAAGAACCTGACGGTTTCGAACACACGGACAGTCCTGCTCACTCCAGAGATCTACATCAGTCAGAATGTCTACGAACAGCTTCTGGACCTGCTGCTGGATGGTTTCAGTGGAGCACGTAGGTTCAGCATTTGGCCCGTTTAGGCCTGACTTTTTCATTTCTTTTGTATTTATTTTTTCCTACCTCTTGATTTTTGTCTCTCGTTGTCCTTGGTAAAGCTTTTTTCTTCTCGGCTTCTTACAAAGTCACTGTGTTTCAGAGCCAGAGGAGGTTGTTGAGTTTGTGGAGGAGGTCATTGCTGGCATACTCTCGGACCAGGAGGTGCGTACCTTTGAGGAGGTGATGGTACCAGTGTTCGATATCTTCCAGGGACGCATCAAAGACTTGGACCTGTGCCAGCCTCTCCTCTACTCCTACCTAGATGTTCTTCTCTATTTCAGCCACAATAAAGATACCGCCAAGGTCAGGAGACACACAGAGATGTTTGCAAATGTTCCTTTAAATTTGCCTTCTTATAGCAACTGTTAATGTCAGTGCTCACTACTGATCAATTGAAATACAGTACTGTTGAAATGCTAAGTTTTCAAATCCTTCAAACAATTGTTCCTAGGTATTAGTGGAACATATTCAGCCCAAAGATCCAGCTAATGGTTTACAGTACCAGAAGAGCCTACTGGGAGCAGTGTTGAGTATCTCCTGCTTGTTGAAAACCCCAGGTGTGGTGGAGGGACATAGCTACTTCTTGAACCCCTCCCGCTCCAGTGCCCAGGAGACAAAGGTCCAGGAGGCCAACATTCACCATGTAAACAGATTTCCTTCAGTTTAATGTTGCTGTTTTGTTGTTGTTGTTGTTGTTGTTTAATGTAACAGATTGTCAAACTACTCATATCTCAGAGCTAGTGATCTTCACTCCCCTTGTGTTGTAGTTTATGGGCCAGTTTCATGACAAGCTGCACCAGATCTTGAAAAACTTGCTCCAGCGATCTGGTGAGACGCGCCACTTGCTGCTCTCATGGTTGGGCAGCTGTCTGCAAGCTAATACTGGTCGTGCCAAGATATGGACCAATCAGATGCCAGAAATCTTCCAGATGTATGCCTCAGATGCATTCTTCTTAAACTTGGGTGCTGCACTGGTGAAGCTGTGCCAGCCCTTTTGCAAGCCACGTTCGCCCAAACTGCTCACCTTCAACCCTACCTACTGTGCCCTCAAAGAGCTGAGCGAAGAAGAGAGGCGCAATCGCAATGTGCACGCAACAGGTCAATATATGTGAAAATGAGTGTCAATAACCCTTCTCTGTTACCATGTTAAGTACTTAAAATTATGAATTAATGTATCAGTATTAATGCAGCAGTTCTTTGCTTTTGCAAGTGGGTATATAGCAGTAGGGTTTTCTCAAAGGCATACATTAAATTTCATTACTAAATGATCCTCTATCCTCTTATGCTAGGTCTTGACAAGGAAACCTGTCTGATCCCTGTGCCCCCGCAGCAGCCGGTGGAGTCTGCACAGTCCTACAGCCTGCTAACTGAAAACCTCATCCTCACACAACTCACCCTGCATCTTGGCTTCCACAGGTACATGCCTTCAAACACGCACCAACATAACTCCCATAAACAGACTAAAGAGAGTATCTGTTTCACAGTTCCCCACAGAAATATAGTGTACTGTGTGTTCCTCATGTTAGCACCATATGTCAACATTAACCCGTGTTGTCTTGTTCTGTTTGCGTCCACACCTGTGCGCATGCATAATGTGCATGTGCAGACTCCATGAGCAGATGGTGAAGATGAATCAATCTCTCCACCGGCTCCAGGTGACGTGGCAGGAGGCCCAGCGAACAGGCAATCCAATGTCGGAGCAGCTCCTCGAACAGTTTGAGCGTCTGATGATTGTTTATCTGTCAACCAAAGCTGCCACCACACAGCCCGCCATGCTCCAATGCTGCCTTAACCTCCAAGCTTCCACCGGTGCTCTGCTGGTTCAGCTTGGTGTGGGGAACCAGGGGCCTGAACATGTAGCACTCAGTTTTCCCCTGCCCTCCCTACAGAATACTATGCTGTGCTATGTACCAGGTAGGTCAAAGCCTAACTAGCTTTGATCGTCTTTTTTACCTCCTAAATTGGAACATTTTCCAACTGATGTTAGGACATCTTGCCAAAATGTAATTCATGATATTTCTGACTATTTTACTGTCAAATTTCACTTTTTAATAAGATTTAAGTTTATAAAATACTTTAAGGCTCAGGGTCACGTCAAGTGAAAAATACTACAAAATCTTTTGAAATTACTACAACTGTGCCTGCAAGGAAGTAGTGGTAATCACTCATAGTACAATTATTCATTCATGCTCAAAATGTATTCACATGATAGTCATTACTTACGTTTTTCTTCTGTTTTTCAGAGTTTTTCGCAGAGAACTTGGGAGATTTTTTCATCTTCCTGCGTCGATTTGCAGATGATATTTTGGAGACTTCTGCAGAAAGTCTGGAGCACATTCTTAACTTCATCACTGTCTTCATGGGTAACGTAGAGAGGTACATGACTTCATCTTTCACGCCAGCTGTTGTGGTCAATTGAAAGGAAGAATTGCCAGGCCCAATGGGGCTTGAATGGTGCAGGCCATGTTTGAATTTTTCATTCATTGCTTTAATCCCTCCTATCCTGTTTACACAACAGGATGAAGAACCCCCATTTAAGAGCAAAGCTTGCAGAGGTCTTAGAGGCAGTGATGCCCCACATGGAGCCAATGGCTCCTGGTGCTGTTCAGCCAATCATGTTCCAGAGAGAGAGAGTCTTCTGCTCCTATAGACATGCACCTCAGCTGGCCGAGGCCCTCATAACTGTGTTTGTAGACATTGAATTCACAGGTAAAGCAGTTGTATTCCTGCCTTTTGATTTCATAGTGCTAGTTGTGAACAGCTCTGAACCCTTGTTTTTTTTAACAGCACTGCCAAGTTTGAATAAAGCCATACTTGCATTCATAGATTGCTTATCAGGTGCTGTCAGAAGTATGCACACTGGAAAATAGTCAAAAGAACCCCAAAAATGTCATGTAGCTCACACAATATGAAATAAAAGAAAAAGAGGTTGTAAGAGGATGGATTGTGTGTGAACACCTGTGTGTGTTCTGCAAATCAAGATAAGGAGAGAAGTTAAAAATAGATGGTATCAATGCAGCATGTTTAGTTTTCCTCTCATTTTTTCAGGTGATCCTCATCAGTTTGAACAGAAGTTCAACTACAGAAGGCCAATGTATCCCATCCTCAAGTACATGTGGGGCAAAGAGAACTATAGAGAAAGTATTAAGGTAACAAGAAGCAAAGTGTCTTTGATATTCTTCAACCAAGTAAACTGTGTTTTCAAAACTGAATATAGTGGTATGATGGGTTATTTTATTTCAAAAAAGAAGCTCACAGGTTTATTCTTTTTTTCTGTGAGTTTGTTGTGGTAAGGTTGGTTGTAGATGAACATTGGCAGAATGGCAGTATAGGAAAATGCAAACATGGTGTTCATATTTTGTGGTGGGTATACATAAAAATCTAAATCAGCTATGGGGTTCATTGCGGAGTTTGATTGGTCAACTTTATAAGTAGAAGATGTTGAGTTTTGGTGACAAGAGCAGCAAATCAACTCCTCTAGAAGGCCTCCATTCTTCCTCACTATCTCACCACAGAGAAGTATTAAGGACAAAAAGAGGAGACTAGAAAATGCCGTTGGATGTACTTTTATAACCCTGCAATAGACTGGTAAACTGTCCAGGATTTTTAATTATATTTCACTCTGGGATGCATGCTGGGAAAGACTTTGACCGGTTGTGATCCTCAATAATCTCTTGTTTCAGCATTTGGCACACTATGCATCTGAGAACCTGGAGGCCATGAATGCCCCTCTGTTCCTCAGGTTCCTCAACTTACTGATGAACGATGCCATCTTCCTACTGGATGAGGCTATTCAGGTAAGTTCATCATCCATATGTGCAAAACCTTGACCCCAATTTTGTCAAAAATGCTTTTCCATCACATTTCTATCATGTAGTATATATAGTACACTCCTATTATGTGTTCACTTCTATCCATTGGTGGTAATGGTTAGCTTTGAAAAAATCAAATCACAAAATACTAGACTCAAGGAGGAAAAATCTGGTTTTAATCCTAATATCTAATAACTCATTATTTTTAGCTGTATTTATGCTAGTTGAGACTTTCATATATTTGATTAGCTCAACAAGTGAATCTGATGATACTTCTTTTCTTGTAGTACCTGAGTAAAATCAAAGTTCTGCAGCTGGAGCGGGATCGAGGGGAGTGGGAAGGCCTCGGCCCCGATGCCCGAAGAGAGAAGGAATCAAGCCTGCAGATGTTTGGACAGCTGGGACGCTTCCACAACATCATGTCTAATGAGACCATCGGCACACTGGCCTTCCTCACCTCAGGTCAGACAGAAAAGATTTGTCTCTTAGTATTGATTCATCCATTTAAGGTTTGTCTTCAACCATCCCATGATTTTTTTTCCATAATTTTCCTCATTTGCAGAGATCAAGGGGATCTTTGTACACCCGTTCTTGGCTGAAAGGATCATCTCCATGCTTAACTACTTCCTGCAGCACCTGGTGGGTCCTAAGATGGGTGCACTTAAAGTCAAGGATTTCAGTGAGTTTGACTTCAAGCCCCAGCAGCTTGTTTCTGACATCTGCACCATCTACCTGAATCTGGGGTATGTTGTGAACACTCCTCTTTGTAGAGTTGTTAATAATAGTGAAGGAACTGAAAAAATGCATTTATTTGTCTTTTTTGTTTTGAGATTTGTTTAATCTCTTCTTTCACAGTGGCATATTGCTGAGTAGAATAACTTTTGTGGATTCCAATTTTTTTTTAAATGTTTGTTTTTGTCTTGGGCAGTGATGAGGAGAATTTCTCTGCTACAGTCCCAAAGGATGGACGATCGTACTCTCCTACCCTCTTCTCCCAAACAGTTAGGGTACTGAAGAAGATAAACAAGCCTGGGGACATGATTGTGGCTTTTGGACTCCTCGCTGATAAAATAAAGGTATCATTTGACTTGGAAACTGTTTTTAAGAGACAACACTAGAATACATGTTTGTTCTTTGAATCTATGCCATGTTTGCTGTGGTGAATAATGGTGTATCTTTGTTGTCATTGTGCTTCTGTTTTAGTCCCATGCAGACAGACAGCAGCAGGAAGAGGAAACGTATTCAGATGCACCAGATGAGTTCTTGGATCCAATCATGTCCACTCTGATGCTGGATCCTGTTCTTCTCCCTTCCTCCAATGTCACAGTTGACCGCTCAACTATAGCAAGGCATCTCCTCAGGTTGGTTACTTCCTACAAAGCACAGAAAATTCTCTCGAGATGATATCCAGCGGGCAACATCGGTATCCATTTGACTTTTCTTCTTTCTTGTGCATCCTCCTTGCAGTGACCAGACAGACCCTTTCAACCGCAGTCCTCTAACTATGGACCAGATCAGGCCAAACGAGGAACTCAAACAGAAGATCTTACAGTGGCTGGATAAGCATAAGCAGGAGAGGCTGCAGCTGGGACCCAGTGGCTAGCCGTGATCGCTAGCTGTGATAGACAATGACTGCATCCTTCTTTTCTTTCTTGGCTCACATCTTGCGTGCTCCTCTGCTTCTTGGCTAATCCAAGGTGTGCTTGCCTCTGTGGATTTGCTCTGGCTCCTTGGGTCCGACTAACATTGCATTAGCCTCTTCACTCAGCCTTCACACTCAGTGGATTCTCTCTGTGACCAGGCACACTAGCCCGCCAGCTAATGACAACAGTAGCTGTTCGACTCCAATGATGCCCTACGGCAACAGTAGTATGGTGATTTAACCTCTGATTCCTCTCTTCCTGGATACTGTGTATTAATGAATTATCATTGCAATCAGAACTTTGGGCAGAAGTACTAGTTTCAACAGGACGTTTTGAATGTACTGTATGAGCTGACTGACCAGCTAGCCCTAACCAGATTTTATACTGCAAGGTATTTTTTGGAATTCTTAAGGCAGAACAGGGATGGGATCATTGTAGATTTGATATTGATTTCACCTTCATGAAGATTACATTATGCACTGTCTTTTTTAGGTCTTGAACACCTTATATTTTAGCTCTTTTGGTTAAATCTCATGCAGCATTTTAAATTAAATTAGCCACAAAAGTGTCTGTTACTTTTATGTTAGTGGAAATAATCATGACTTACTGGGAGACGTTCACTGTAATAAGACACCTGGAGCACAAAACCATACTGTGAATTTTTTATTTAAACATATGTAGATCTTCAAAATCTGCAAGTGCACCTACCTTTAATCAAGCACCAATTAAAGAGCCCCTTTATTTAATTAGTCGGTTGTTGGATAATAAGGATTTCGACTTTGTTTCAGTTACTCTACAATAAATTTGAACTATGTTTTAAGGTGTTGCACATACACAAACACACACACATAAATTAAGTACCTACAAATGCCAGAATGCATACTAAAATTGTTTGATTGTTGAGTGTGGCATTTGAAATGTAGAACAGAAAAGTAGGAGCTGCTCACAATTCTTGCAAATTAATACCAACTGACAGTTGTGTGGCGGCTCTGGGGGCATCTCAACAAGCAAACAAAAAAAATAGTGTGGTATTAAAGTGATAAATACTTGGAAAAGCATTTGTGCTCACTATTTGTTTCAAAAGCTCCTTTCAGAGCTACAGACGACATAATTCACCGGCTGAGTAAAATCTGTGTTGTATCACATCATGACATTCGCCAAATTATTACACCTGAAACCATGAGGCAAGAAGATACTATTAAACCACCACTTTCAATTTTAAATTTTGTTATTTCCAATAATTATAATAACATTTTCTCAATGTACTCCTCTTACAGCTTAATTTTTAGGCCTTAACGATAACCATATTTCTTGAGATTAAACCCAAAAAAGCCAAAATATCGGGCATTTATGACCAGCAGTATATATAGTAGTCATAACATTCACCAGATTAACTCATGTATCCTGACCTAGCATTTTGAACAGAGGGTTATTTTGTGTGTGTTAACATGTGGGCACACAGTTGATCAACAGAACTGGTGCCTAAGACCAAGAGCCTTGCTGTATCAGAGAATGAGGACTTGTTTCATACTCATAGGAGACATAATTATGAGTTGGTTTCTTTCATGCATATAGAGAGCTGTGGGTAGGATATAAAAGAAGATTAGAAAAAGGTGACCTGGTTTTTCTGACTAGCTTTTTGAATTTAACAGTTTTAATTCAAAATCTGTGTGGTTGTACAAAAATGACAAAATGTGAGAGAAAGATTATGTATTTGTCGGCATGCCCTCATACTGTATGTTGAATACGTATCACCTGAATAATTACATGGGTTAAATTATAATGCAATATTTTGTTTTAATTGTGATTATAAAATGTTATTTTGGATGTATAGTATGATTAAGAAATAAAATTATTGTGTGTTATATATCAGTCATGAAATTGATAAACAGGAAACGAGGACGTCAAAGCCACATATAGTCTTTAGAACAAGGTTGAGTAAATATTTCATCTCAAGGATACTCTTCCTTTAATAGGATCAGGTGTCTTTGTGTAGCGCACTTCAGTCTCAGTTTTAGGGGTTCTTGCAAACCTGATTCTAAAAATGTTGGGACACTGTAAAGGCATAAAAAAGAATATAATAATTTGGTAATCATTTTTGGCACATTTAACGTTTATTTACGTTTAAATACAGTACCTGTGGAAAGACAATACATTTAATGTTTTACCTCATCAACTGTATTGATTGTAAATATATGCTTCTTCTGCATTTGATGCCAGCAACACGTTTCAAGTTGGGACAGGGGCAACAAAATACTGAGAGAGTTGTGGATTGCTCAAAAAACATGCGTTTGGAACATTCCACGGGTAAACGGGTTCACTTGTAACAGGTGATGGTATAATGAATGGGTATGAAAGGGGCATCCTTGAATGGCCCAATCGTTCACAAGCAAGGATGGGGCGAGGGTCACCACCTTGTGAAACGTGATAGCATAAAGGATATTACTACATGGGCTTAAGAACACTTAAAATATGTGAAACTGTGATGAGAAACAGCTCTTTTGCAAATGATTACATTATTTGGTTTTTATGCCTCCTCACTGACTTTTTTTCTCTCACAATTCTGAGAAACAGAATTTTTTCCCCAGAATTCAGAGAAAAAAGTCACAGTTCTGAGATTAATCTCAGAATTCTGAGGAAAAAAAGTCAGAATTCTGAGATTAAAGTCAGAATTTTGAGGGAAAAAAGTCCGAATTCTGAAAACTACAAGTCAGAATTCTGAGAATAAAGTCAGAATTTTGAGGAAAAAAGTGAGAATTCTGAAAAATAAGTCAGAATTTTGAAAAATGAAAGTCAGAACTCAAAAAAAAATTTCACGTGCCCCTTACTCAAATAAATTTTTCACACGTGGCCCTAATCCTCTTCCATAGCATAGAGATTAGTATTTTGTCCTCTGCATTTCTTCTGTAGCTGCCGGGCAGTAAATACCATGTCAGTGATTCTGCTGCTTTTTCTGAAACCACACTGACTCTCAGGCAGCAGACCCTGGTCTACATGGACATTGTTCAAAAGCATTCTTGCCAAGATTTTGCCAGCAATTGATAGTAAGGAGATGCCTCTGTGGTAGTCGCAGGTGAGCCGATTGCCTTTCGTCTTGTAGAGAATATGGATTATAGAGGCATCCTTAAAGTCCTGGGGAACTGCTTCTAATTTCCACAAAGACTGGAAGAGTTCGATCCATTTCTCGACTAAGCAAGGCCCTCCAGTCTTGTAGATTTCCACTGGGATGGCATCGGACCCTGGAGCTTTGCTGGTGAGAGGAGGCTTGACACATAGATTCATTTAATCACTGTATGTCATAGCAACCCTTTCCCTGAATTGGAGAATCAGTTTTTTTACTTAAGTACTTGACATAAAACTTAAAATCATTTTGACAGGGATTTATTTCCTCACTGGAGTAATATGCAGTTAAGATCATCACTGGCAAATGTATTTTTGCAACTGTATGCGAAAGATAAGTGTCATGACGTGTCACACTGCATGAGCCAAATAGTGGTCACACCAGATTCTGCTTTTTTGGGGTATCTGTGACTAAAGAAATGCCCATCGATAACCCTAGACATGTTAAGTCTATAGTTCAGTGCCTAATTAATTGTCCATCTGTCCTTCCACCCATCCCTTTCTTGTAAAAGAAACGCCTTGAGGAAATTTCTCCAAATTTGGCACAAACATCTACTTGGATGAAGTGGTTAAAGGTCACAGTTACCATGCATCCCGTTGCATGCTTTGGGTATCTGTCACCAAAAAATTTACATCTATTACTGTAACCCTAATCATGAGAAGTACATAGTTTAATGCCTAATTCCATCTGTCCCATACTTCTTGCAGGAGGCAAATGGGGGTTACACCAGATACTGACTGGATTTCTGATCCATACCCCCACCCCTTTGTTCTTTAGAGTATCTGTGACCAAAAATGCACATCTGTAACTCTCTTTGAGAATTCAAAAGTTCAGTGCCGAATAAATGTCTTTTTTCAAGCTAAAACTGCACATTTTATAATGGCTTTTTATTTTGACCAGCACACCTGTAATAATCATGTTATTTAATCAGCATCTGATATGTCACACCTGTCAGCTGGATTTTGGCAAAGGTTTGTGCTCAAAATCTGAAAAAAAATTTTTTTGTGTAAATAAAAAAGGGTCTTAAAAAATTAGATTCAATACAGCAAACTATATTTATCCCTTAGTGTAGCTTTGCTGTAGTTTAACTTACAATATTAAGTAATTGGTAGCTTGCAGAGCTATGCTTTCCAAGTGTTGGGAGTTGGGCAGCAAAGCAATGTTCTTTCGTGAGGTGCGAATTAATTGCTACCCCTCTGCATCAATATATAATTACGGGTAAGTATTGCAGTATGCTACTTGTAAGTATTAAAGTAACGGTCTTGCCCTTCCTTGAGATTCAAGCGCGAGGCTCAGTTCCCGGGCAAAGCCCCTGAACCTGATTTGGATTCAGCCATGCAGAGCCTGGATAGGGCTGCTGAGAAAATGCATTGTCGGGGTTTCTTCAGTTCCGCCCCGCAACATGCATAACGATATGTCGGCCAGTGAGAGCGAAGCGCTGTGGTAGAGGTTGTTTATGTGGAGTGCTGGGTTAGGGTTCCGCCCACCGAGGTATCTCTGATCGCAGGGCAGTCACAGGCAGACAGAGAGTGTAAAATGGCGCACAGCTGTCGGTGGCGGTTCCCCGCTCGGCCCGGAGGGAGCAGCAACTCCGGCACCGGGAGGAGAGCGGGCCGAATCAGGGTTACTGCCTCTCTGCGGAGCGTCTCGGGAGCCCACCCCAACGCAACTGGGCTCGGACCTGGGTTTGATGCTGCACTACAGGTCTCTTCGGTTATCGGGAGCAACCTGCAGAAATTTCGGGATGTTTTGGGGGAGTCGAGTGACTCGAGCAGCGGGGAGGTAAGCACAGGACAGGACAAGAGCAGCCAGATGGTTATCCGGGACCGTCCGTTAAACAGCTGCAGAGCACGGGTTACTTGGAGAGCCGTTTGAGATGATGAGCTTACGGTTACTCTCTGCTCAAACGTTGATCATCTTTTCCTCTTCCCAACGCTAAGTGTGGCTGTGAGCAAACTTGTCATTTCCAGGATGCTCAGTTAACTGAGTTGGTTGTGTGGCCTTAAACTCTACAGTAACGTGTTATTACGTTAGCTAACTTTAGTTAGAAACGATATGAACACCAAATGGTAAATTTATGGTCTCAACAGTACTACTGGAAAGAAAGTTTTCTTCATCTCAGTGGAGTGTGAGGACAGGCTAACTTACATCCACAGTTAGGATCTACTAGTGCTAACGTTGGTCTGCTAGCCCGATCAAAACACTGTGGAGAAATCCTGGTGTTAACTTGTTAATTACAACAAACAATACAGTAAACACATAGCACTTGTGCTTGCACATTTGTCGACAAACGTGCACTGTGGAACTAAACAGTTACAACTGGTTTATTAGTTAGCTACTTTGACATTAGCTAGATGTAAAGCCTTCAAGGCTGGACATGATGCCTTCATATTCTTGTAGCTACATCAACACAGTAAAAGTCATCATCCCATATTAGCATTAATATTATTTTTTCCTAAAGTAAAATACTATTTAAGCTTATGTGTTTAGCAGAACGACCTCCTCGTTGTATTATAGCATGGGACCTTCAAGGTAGCGTGTAATATGTTTGAAAACAAGACATGTCAACTTGAAGGAGGCGAGAGTAACGTTACACAATTGTGGTCTGATTAGCTAACGTGAACTTGCGTCTGTTTGCAACGTCTCTGAGAAAGGGCTGTTTATTTACTTCACTTGCTTCTAGACTTCTATAAGATAATCTTTGCCAGCTAATTAGCTTAGTATTTACAGCCCGAGCTCAAGGGCTGGCTGTTGGCAGCGAGGTGTCAACCTTCCAGCGAGGCTTGGCTAACGTAGCTGATTGGTTAGCGCCCAGGCTAGCTGTCTACATCTCACAGCTAAAACTACACCATTATTTTCCTATCGTAAACGATTTAAAGTTGCAGGTTTGCTCGGGAGGTTGTTGTGTTTACGTTCGGCGAGCATATTGCTATGTAGCGGGTTGAAGCGTAGCTTAAGTTGGCGTAACTCATACACAAAACTAAATCATATCCATTGCTATAAGTGTTAAGCTAGGACAGCTACAATGCTACGCACTACGCCACGCTAGCCATCGGGCTATTGCTGATGCATAGGAAAATGGGAGGTGGACATGTTTTCCCCTTCTCTACACAGCCACTACCTAGCTATTACCAAAATAATCGGGTTTATAATGCTTGGAGAAGCCGCCCGATACACAGCCACGCATTTAAAACCACTCTCTTAAGTGTTGAGGCGTTAATAAGACTATATCGATTGGGTTTGGTATCTGAATTCGCTTAGCTTTATCAGAGAAATGAGAATTGCCAGTGACAGTGCGCATGCAGGGTTGGCTACAATAACAACGAGCCCCTTCTTGACGGACCGTGTGATGTGGGGGTGTGTTCGCCTTAGCGAACTACCATCTTCCTTCTTCATGATGAACAGCATGCGCTCGTTGCAGTGGGAGTACACTGTGTGGGGATGTTTACCACTAGCTCCAGTGCTCCCAGTCTGAGCACAGACGGCAGGGTTATTTGGTTGAAGCGCAGCAGTATTTGCATGCATACTGGTTAGGCATTTAGCTGTATTTTTTATTCCGAAATGGAAATATGCTTATGGCTCCTATTATGGTGTAGCAGTCAGACTTTGTAGTGTATGAGAAAATATTCAATGATATTTTGAAGAGACATGAATCTTAGTCGAAATGTTGTATTGGTGGGGAAATCACCTCTTCAGTAACAAGGAGTCTCTCTGATCCTTTACTCCTAAAGACTGGCAACAATCGAGTGTATCAGTATTTTGGATGTGTGTAGACAGACAATTAATATGGAAAGTGTAGACATAGCATGGTTCTTTCATTCATTTTGAAATACATTTGTCCCTTCAGTTAATGCTTTATTTTGATCAGAAGAAACCTAATTTTTACTTGAAATAGTAGTTTTGTGTGCAAATGGATTTTTAAGCTTTTTTGAATCCTACCCAGTCCTATTTTGAAAGAGCAGCAATGAATAGAGTATAACAGTGTTTTAGATGTCTAGAGACAGACTGGACCATAAAATCATATGAAGAATAGACACAGTATCTTTCACATAGATTTATGATATTCTGGAGAAATAGTAACTTTATGTAATACATCATCCTTTTTTACATAATTCAGAGACCCCCCCTTCCCCTACTCCACTGAATGGGACTATAGCAGAATTTGGGCTGTGTGGAGACAGATTGGACCATTAAATCCCCATGAAACCTGAAGCCTATGGACGTTGCAGACACAGCATGGTGATTTCATTGAGAAGCAGTGTAGTGCCTGCCTGGCCAGACCAGGACAGGATTGTTCAGGCTCACTGCAGCCTGCTGAGCTCATAGGGCGACCCTGAACAGAGCGGCAGCCGGACACTTCCATCACCCCTCCTTTCTCCATCCAGGCAGAAAGACCCAAATCCACTTCAGACACACACAACCCCGTCTGAGAGGCAGGGCAACTTTTCTTCTGACAGCTGCCACTTTAGAATGGATTACTAAGCCTATTGGGGTGGCTCAAAAGGGTGCTTGTTGGCTGTTGCTGTCTAAATGAAGGCATTTTGTTAGCGTTTTTATGTGTGTAGGGAATTAATTTCCCGTATCTGGCCAAATTGCTATTGCTTGTTATGGTGCAGAGTGCAGTCCATGTTGACTTTTTTTTTTAAATGTGTGACCTTGTGACCCCCACTGCCACTACAGCCTCAATCCCAACCTCACTCTCCACCTATTCACACTTTGCATAATTTTCCCTTTTGGTTCTTCGTCCATTATAGTTTGTCCTCTGCTGCATCCATTCTGCTCACATATTATTATCAATGTTTGATCATTTATACAACAGTGCAGCTGAATACATGTATCAACCCAAATGTCTGTTTGCCTCACTGGTTTGAGAGAAATTGTGTGTTTGAGCTTCAGTCCAGCAGGTGTTTGGCCTATTTAAATGGAAGATCCCCCCCACCTGCTTACCCATCCCAAAGACAGCATGTGGATTGGAGCAGGAAGCTTTGTGTCTGCTTTTATTCTAGCTCTCACAAAGTGCGGGCGGCTGAAAAAGCACATGCAGGGATATCAAAGGGTGCAGGGCGACCCCCCTCCTCCCAACGGGACAACGCTGGGAGGAGAATTAGTCACAGACCCTCCCATCCATGGCTTTATTCTGCTCCAGCAGAATGCTTTCGGAGTTGCCTGACTGGGAGTAAGGCGGCAATTGTGTCGTCTTTCTTACTCTCTCAGTGTGTGTGTGTGTGTGTGTGGTGGTAGGAGTAGGGGTAGGGGTGTCCCTCAGACTTTATGTCCCCATTGCACTCAGAAGTGGGCGTGTCGTCTTTGTCTTTATTTTGATTAGAACTTCAATTCACGCTGCTTGCTTGGGTGGGTAGGAGGGGGTGTGTGTCTGTAGACGTGCCTTCTAGCCTGTCTGAGTCTTAGTGTGTGTGTGAGAGCTATAGAGACACCAGGCGCACGTGCCAATCAGTCCGTTTATCTTTGTCCACCGGTAGTCTTTGTGTTCCTTACGTGCGATGTGTTGGAAGAGGAGGCATCTTGCTCTACAGAGTGTTTGTTTTATTTTGTGTTCTGTGGAGCAAATGTGAAACAGTCGCACTTAGTGTTGGGACACTTGACAAAACAAATGTCCGCCTTTTGCTTGGGGCTGTACCACTGTGTCATTCACGCTGGTGTAAGAAACAAGATGTTCTGTTTGGTGACTAAGACCTTTGATATGACTCACATTTGCTGTTTTGTATACTTAATAGTATTTGTTGGAGAAATTCTTGGAATTCCTCTGTGGTCTTTTTAAAGAGATGTGTCATCCAAGGGGAATTGTGAGCTCATCACCCATTTACTTTACAGGAAGGGATGAGGCATCACATCTGTACAGTAAATCCAAGAGGAAAGTTTCCTAGAATATGTCAAGAAAATGTTGGGGGGGGTTTCAGACTAGCAGGGAGGAATAACTTCTTAAGAGGTGTTCTCTAGCATCAAACTGACTGTCAGGGTGCTAACCTGAGAAGTTACACATCTATTTGACATCCCTCCCCTCAGTCTCAGTCACATTCCAGCCCTCCTTTCCCTCCTCATTAGTTGTACTGACATTTTCTGTCCAAGTTGTAACTTCTGGCTTTAAAATCAGCTTATTTCTTTTTTTTATGTCAAATGTAATCATATGTTGCACCTATTTCCAGATCACAGTGGCTCTATTTGTTGTCATGGGGTTATAGTTAAGCTTATTTAAATCTGGCTTTTATTATATCTTACAGTTAAAAAGGGTGCAAAATAAAGGAGTGTGGTGTAGTTCTAATGGGGGTGAGGCACATGTCTCATAACTGTATTATTAGCAGCACTAGCTTCTACTTAAGGGCAAGAGGTGAACCTATGTCCAGCCTTTGGTCGCTCATTCAGTTCCCAGCCTACATACAATTACGTTTTGCTATACCATGTGAACAGCCTGCTATTTCCTTAATGTTGCTGATGAATGTAACTAGAAGAATTTTTTTGTTTGTTTGTGATCTTGTTCTTTTATCTGCTTCTGTTATTATCATCATCAGGCCTGGATATGATCATCAGTTTGGTTGTTTGTGTGTGTGTGTGTCTGTGTGTATATTTGTCTGCAGCTATTCTCGCATACTACTAGACCCATCAGCCTCATATTTTTTCGGTATGCTTTTGCATCTCTTGTGGTCACGGTGACACACATTTTTTCCAAGGCCTGTTTTATTGACTGAATGCTCTGTTTTATACCACAATTGACTGTTGACGCCTCTGAACCGACCGGTAGGAATTGTAAATGATCAACAACTGCTTCAGTTTGGGATCCTCTTTCCACTAGGGACAGCATATGTGGTGGTCATGTTAGTGTTGGCAGATTCTTTTGTTGGCATTTTCACTTTGAAATTGACATTATACATCGCTGGTATTTTGGAACCTGCATATTGTCACCCTTTCATGCATACACGCTGAACACACAGCCTGCCCTGGACTTCCTGTTCCTTACGCAAATGTTCCCAGACACACTCTACTAAGTGCACTTTTCTAGTTAAGTCTGTTTTGTACTCCTCTGATTTTGCCAAGTTATGGGCCTTTTTGTGATTTATGAGCACCTGCAGGTTCGAGCACTGTGCTCAAACTCTTACTAATGAGGACTAACATAGGTGTTCCAAATTAATAATTAATCTTAGTCTGGGATTCCATAATCGAGTAACTAAGTCAAAATGAAGATGCGTTTCAGAGAAGAACTTAAGTGAGGAGAACTGATCTGCTGGCCATCTTCTCTAACCAGTTTGATTTCTCTTAAATGTTGTCTTGAAAGGCAATAAAAGTCCCATTGGCTTTCTCACTATGCAAAAGTGCTGTCAAAATGATACAGAGATGTATACCTCAAACCAAATTCACATCCGTCTCATAACTTTCAGGGACAGCCCCTTGACATCTTGAAAATGAAAATGTCGCTCCCACAGTTAATCTAATTTGTTTCCTTTTCTCTGTCTTTAAGGTGTTTTCACACCTGTAGTTAGGTTCATTTGGTCCAGACCAAGGGAAAAAATGATAGATGTCATGCTGCATTTTAGTTGTGGTCCATCATGGTTCATCAGGGCATCATCAGGACCCACGTGGGGAAATCAAACTTCAGTGACTGACAGAAGTTTTTACTTAATGCTTCTGATGTGTATATTTATATTCTTTGTTATCCCAAAGAGCTCATGAAGAAATAACTCATTATAAGCATTATTAGTATTATTAAATTGCAAATCGTCCGCATGATATGAATAATGACCAGCAGAGACTGGACAGAAAGGAGGCATCTTGTGCAGGAATGATTTGGGGCTTATTTCTGTGGAATATCAGATGCACGCACATGTGTTACCATGTTTACCAGACGACTTGCATTAATATACAATGGCTTCCTGAACAGATTTCACAATCTGGATTTATTAATAGTTTAGATGTTGAAATTGTGCTAAAAATCACATATCTGCTACCATAAAATCCAGTGGTCGGTTCGTTTCCTTTTACACCTCAAATTAACAGCTCCAGGGTTTGATTGGAAGCGAGGCAAGACCACCCTTTCTTTGAGATCTTGGCCTGTTTAATTTGTCCTGCCTCCGAGTGGGATTACTGTTCACATATGCCCAAATGAACCAATCTTTGGGGAGAAATGTTCACGGTTTCGACAAACAACTGCACAAAACGAGCCAGGTGTAAATACAGCCTTCATTTTTTTTATATCAAGTCATTTATGCATTGATCAGTTAGATGAGATGTGACAGACCAGCAGGAAGTAAAACTTTTCATGGTGAGAGTGACGGTGAAAGCCAGCAGTGGACTTGAACAGTTTCATTCAAAAACATTTTTGCACTCTCCTCAGCTGAGGAGATGAAATAGAAAGGAGAAAAAAGCACCCCAGGTCTTAGTCGGGCACGGAAGTACATGAACCTTGCCATGCTACTCTACTACAGTGTTTGTTTACGTCTTGAAGTTACCTCCCTGTGCCTGCCCTACTACTGAGCTCATGGTGAGCCTTGTGTTTCACGCGCTAGTGCTTTGGGCTCTGCAGCTAGTAAGCGGGAAGCAAGCAAACAAGCAAAGAGTGAGTGACTGAATGTGTATCTGGGAGCATGGCAGAGAACAGGCACAAGTGGGGGAAATGGGGTGCCTTGTCGTGTGTGGGAGGCCTGTTTAGATTGGGATTTAGCAAGCATGTTGACACCCCAAACCCCTTTTATCCTCAGTGCTCCCAAGAGACAACTGCGCTCCCTCTGTTGTTAATGGTCCATGTGGTCAAGATGCTGCTTTCTCATCGCTTTTTTTCTCTCCTCTTCACCCTCCTCCCACAGCCCTCCTCCTTTCTTCACTCTTGTTTTCTTGCTTGCCTTGGCTGTGCTCCCCTCCCCCGCATATTCACTCCTATGTTCGGCTTGTTTACATCTTGCTGTGTGCGCTTTACGCACAGGGCGTGTGGTTTTTTTTTCTTCTCTAAGCGTATGTGTACATGTGGCTGAAGAATCAGGAGGTACATGATGTGCGCATGTATGAGTGTGCGTGTACCATGAACCTAGAAAAGGGTGTTGTGATGTCATTGACTGCTACGCGCACTATCACAGCGAGTCAGCGCCGTCCGTTGGTATTCCGCCCCCCTCAGCTCTGCGACAACACCAATCAAGAGCAGCAGCTTGCTCAAAGAGGAGAGGATGCTGGTATTACTATAAGGAGAGGGGAAGAGGAGAGAGCCTGGACTTGGAGACAGAAATGTAAGGAGTGTAAGGAGATGAGGAGTGAAGGATGCTTAGTACTGCCTGCCAGAATAAACAGCAGTATTGACTGTCTGTTATTGCTGTTTGTTTATGAAGAACAGATGAAAGAGACCGTTTTATAGCACATATTAGTGTTTTAAAAATATATATAATTAGAGTCCACAGTGTGTGTGTTTCAGACACATTTAGCTATCAGTTATTCACATTGTGATCAAATCAGCTTTCATCTGGTCATGTATACACACTTGTGTGGACTACACTTGGATAACAGCTGCTCTACAAACTGGGCCAACAAGACCTCAACTGCATCTCCACACGCTTCTATAAATAAACATGATGAAATGACATACTCACCTCCACTGTTAAACACACACACTGATTGGAAGATGTAGTGGCACACAAAGGATATTGAAGATGCTAATCGTCCTCTTGTAGGGCTGGGCCATAAAACAATCTCAATAGTAATCTGATAAAAATTTAAATTGTCAATAATAATTGTCAATAACGCTGATAATCTTTGGACATTTTTCCTCGATGTGGATAGATCTAAGAGTCTCTCTGTGGGGGGGATCAGCACAGACAGTGGACAGCAGCTTGGAGCAGAGTGCACAGCGGAGATAATGAATTTTGGATTTATTTTACTTAAGTTACCAATGAAAATACTCACCATCCATAAAGAAATGCGACGTCTTCGGCCACTCTGCCCGGAGTAACCTGCTACCCCTCTTATAATACACACCTAGTTTGTTTTATACAATCATATGGAGCTTGTTATGGTAAAGTGCTGAAAATTAAACGTATGCTACCCTCCACAGCTGGGGAAATTGTTGACAAAAAAAGGTAACACAACGGCAGTTATATGGAACTGACTTGGATATTAACAAGGTCTGCAAAATATGCCATTGGTTGGTGCCAACACAACAAATCTTTTCCATCACCTGAAAAAAGTACCATCCCAGCAACCACAACATTATTTTAATAAGTTACAAGGCAAGCTAACTAGTATTGTTTTGTTCAGCAAGGTTGGAATCCTATATGACAAGCAGAGGAGCTGCCTTTCTGCAGAGAATGTGTAAAAGCTCTGTTGCCTCCATTTAAACCTTCTCAACTCGGATTATTGGCTTTGAGGGAAAATAATAGCTCAAAAAATAAAAATCTCTCCCACCTAGATTTTTCACACTTATTTCATTGTCAGTTCCAAAGTTATGTATTTACTAAGATATGTATTACTTTGAGTTTGATGTTCAGTTATTTAGATTAATTTATTTAAGTATTTATTACTTTGACTTAAATGTTCTGTTCAACAGTTATCCAGTTTCTAATAAAGTCAGTTTTTTCGTAATTCAATATGTGAAATATCACTTATTGAATTACAAAAAAGACCAACTTATGATATATTTGCTAACTTTTGTTTCAGTCTGCTTTTGTTGTTGTTAATCTGAACAGTTGAAGAACAGAACTGATAACATTGTCCAAGATCCTTTATCTATCCTCATCATGTTAGCAAACATACATGTTTAATGCAAAATGTGTCGACATCCAACAGAGAGCATGTTAACATGTTAGTATGCTAGATTGTTAGAATTCAGCTAAAATTGCAGCTGAGTTTAAATACTGTATTTCTGAGGCTGTTTAAAGTAGAGCTGAGACTGATATTAAGAGTGACTGTACATTAGACAAACCCTTTACATGTAGGTCACAACATGGCCTATCCACTGGTGCCACCCTCAAGCCACACTTCACATTTTTTTTGCCTCACTAATGGAAAGGACATAAGCTTGTCTGGGTTGCTCAAATGGTTATAGAATACAGGCCTCTTCTTCTTTTGTGTCTCTTTGCCCTGGCTGTCTTTCAAGCTGTCTATGTATGACCAACCACCTTAGCATTTTACTGTTCTCTCAGGGAGCAGGAAGACTGTGATGTGTTAGTCACCCAGTGAGATTTGCTTGTTTGCAGTTCTGTCTGTTGTGGTTTGAGCCATCTCCAAATGCAGCTATGCCATCCCACAAAGCGGAGAAACATGAGAGCACCAGAGTAAGCCAGCAGGCGAAGTGAGATTGAGGACATCATTATAGCCTTGAAGGCTTGGTCTTCATCTGAGTATGACTTTAAAAATGACTCAAGTGTTGCACATCTAGGCCAACTGACAATTATCTACCACAATGGATGCTGTAAACCAGCCATTGCTTCTTCCCTGTATTGAGCATTACCATGTAATGTAATGTACAATTATAGGTGATATTGATTATTGTTCTTTTTGTAGGATGAAGCATTTGGAGGATTTGGAACGGTTGCTGAGCAGAAACGAATACAGAGCCCTTCGACAACATCTTCAGGTAAAGTTACTTACTAACTCCCTACTGATCTGTCAGGAGTCTTACAATTGTCTTCAAATGCCTGTCTGTACAAGTTGTCTATGTGTAATGCTTAACTGCTAAATATGTGCCCTCTGTTTTGTGATCTGATTTTATCAGTGGCCCCACCCATACAGGAGAAGAAACCTAGAGGCCGTCCCCCACGGGTCCTGACTGCACAGAAAGCTGCTTCAAGTCTACCTTCCCCCTCCTCCTTTCCCTCCACCACACAGGCGAAACCTGAGGGCCCTGAAAGGCCAGCAGAGAAGGTGAAAAGGCTGCCTGGGAGGCCACCTGGCACTGGGGAAAGAAGAAGAGGTCGACCCCCATCTTCAAGCAGCAAGAAAGCTTGGAGTACAAACAGCCATGCAGCAGGGGAGGACAGTAGGCAGGCTGGGTCTGAGTTAGGCATTGACACTGAAGAGGACAAGGACAGGAAGGGCACCAAGAGGACGCCACTGGGCTCTGCTCAGCCACATGACACAGAGGCAAAGCTTCCGAAAGGTGGACGGGGTGAATCCAAAGTTGCCAACTTGAAGAGGCTAAAAGCGACTAAACTAGCCCCTCTCAAGTCACGCCTCAAGACTTTGCCTGGTGTACCCAGACGCAGACGTGGACGACCGCCCTCAGCTGAGCGTCTCAAAGCTGAGGCGGCAGCTGCTGCTGCTGCTGCTGCACAGCTGTCTACCTCCATTGAATGTGGGGAAGGTAAACATAAGGCCTTTAGGGCCAGAGGGGGGGATAGAGGCACAGAACCACACACTCCACAGCAGTCCATGCTGAGGAATGTGGATGATGCTGAGGACCAGGACTCTTCCAATCCACCTGCCTCCCCGGCCCCCTCCAAACCAGGCAAGACAGTGGGTCTCAGAAAAAGCCCCCGCCATAGAAAGCCTGTCAGAATTGTCCCCTCTTGTAAACGCACTGATGCAACTATCGCTAAACAGCTGCTCCAGCGTGCTAAGAAAGGAGCACAGAAGCGACTGGAAAAGGAAGCTGTAGCCATCGGGGGTAGTGGGGCAGGAACCATTGAAGCTGGCATCAGAAAGACCCAACTGAAGAACATCAGGCAGTTCATTATGCCTGTGGTCAGCACTGTCTCCCTTCGCATCATCAAAACCCCCAAACGTTTCATTGAAGATGAGGGCAGCTTTGGAACCCCACCACCCCATCTGAAGATGGCACGGTTAGAAACAACGCCCTCATCTGTCTCCACATCTGCCCAACCCACCTCCACCACCTCATCTTCCCCCACTCCGGTACTAGTCTCCTCTACACTTGCCGTTACTAGCACTAGCACTAGTGCTCCGATTGACCCCCTCCCCCCTCCACCCCCTCCTGCGCCTTCCCCCAGTGTCCAATCAACAGCTACCAGTCTGCTCAACAACAACACCAATAATGCCACCAACGGGCGATTTAGCAGTAGTGCGGCATCTTGCGGCTCAAGTGCTGTATCACAGCATTCCTCCCAGCTCTCCTCTGCAGAGTCTTCCAGGTCCAGCAGCCCCAGCTTGGATGACTCATCATGCGACTCCCAGGCTTCTGAGGCCACACAGGCTTTGTCAGAGCCAGAGGATCACTCTCCGTCCTCGCAGGGAGAGAGGGAGGCCAACCTATTACACAGCGCACAGCCTCCCTCTCCTCCCTCTGAGCCAGAGCCAGAGCATGTGTTGTCAGAGAGGAATCGACGAGGCCGGAGAAGACAGGGGGTCAGTCGGGAAAGTCAGAGGCCGAGAGAGACTCTAACCACTGGGGCTAAAAAGCCTATCATCAGCCCACCAACAGGAGTGCTGATGTCCTCTTCTACACTTGTAAATTCTCAGCAAGCTTCATCCACAGCCTCCTCCTCTTCTTCACCTCCACCTCCCCCTCTCCTCACACCCCCTCAGCTTCCCCAGTCAGTTTCCTCCAATACAGCTGCTGTCAGTGAACACCACCCACAATCACCCTGGATGTCTCACCCCGTCCCTCCTTTCCTGTCTGGACCATCAGTTCTGTCCAGCTTGTCAGATAAACGAAGCCGCTCAATTCTGAGAGAGCCCACCTTTCGCTGGACGTCCCTGTCCCACCCTGAACAGCAGTACTTTTCCTCAGCTAAATATGCCAAGGAGGGCCTCATCCGTAAGCCCATATTTGACAACTTCCGTCCTCCTCCTCTCACAGCTGAAGACGTAGGGCTATTGCCCCAAGGGGTTAGTGGAGCAGGGGGAGCTGCTCCAGTTGCTTTCCCTGCACCAGGTAGTGGAGCAGGAACAGGGACTCGTCTTTTTGCCCCTCTTCACTCACACACCCACCACCAACATCCCTCTTCATCCCGCTTTGATGCACCACTCCAGAAGCGCAGCCCATTGCTCCGTGCTCCGCGCTTTACTCCCAGTGAGGCCCACTCTCGGATATTTGAGTCTGTTACCCTGCCGTCATCTTCTGGAAGCAGCCCTGGCTCTCTTTCACCGCATCAGACATCCTCTAACTCAAGCAGAATCTCACGGCGCAGGAGACGACTAGTCTCTGGAACACCACGTGGCCATCCACGGTCTCCTTCCCACTCAATGACTAGACGCAGCAGCCAAATAGGAGGCCAGATGTCTGTGGGGAAAGGGTCTTCTGACATGTCTGTGCTGACAGGCTCTGTCTCCAGTAGTAACCCCAGCTCTTTGCCAGGGGTTTCTTCAAGTCCACTAGCCACTAGTGCCTTAACTCCTGCTCCTTTCAGCACCTTCTCAAACGTATCCCTGGGTCTGGCATCACAAGGGACACCTGATAGCAGGAGAGGGGCTGCTGGAAACCCACCTCCTTTGTCAACTACATCAACCTCTTCTTCCCCTCTTTTCCCTGTTTTTCCTTCCAGTGCCCAGGACATGGTGCGAGAAGCTGGAAAAGGAGGTAAAGAAAAAAGCTTGTCAGCTCCCCAAGAACCTTCTTTAAAGGAAAAAGAAAGGGATTCAGAGAAAAACCGAGAAAAAGAGAAAGAGAATAAGAGGGAAGGGAGAAAGGATTTGGAGAAAAGAAGTAAGGTTTCTTCACCAGATGGCTCTCCCACTGCACCTTCCAGCCTGTTTACTGTGGATGGGAGGGACTCAGAAGATCCTATTTTATCTCTTGCTCCAAAAAAGGCTCCAGGGAGAAAAAAATCAACGTCAGTTGACATAGTTTCTGACACTGCTTCCTCAGAGGTGCGTGGGCTCCATTCCACTGTTCCCTTGTCCATTGCCAAAGGCCGTCTATCTAAGAAAGGCAGACCCTCTGAGAAAGGAGCAGAAATCGAGGATGGGGAAAAGGACAAAGAGAAACAAAGTGCTCCTAACCAGCAGACAGCAAGCCTTCCAGGGCAGCCAGGTAGACAACAACTCCCTGTCTCCTCTCTTGGATCAATGTTGGCACAAGCAGAGAAACAGCCAGTGACTGATAAGCGGGTAGTTGGACTACTGAAGAAGGCTAAAGCCCAGCTCTTTGAGATCAAGAAGAGCAAGCTGAAGCCTGCAGACCAGACCAAGGTCCAGGTCAGTTTTTTACTTCCTTTTTATTACTTTCAAAGTTATTGTGTCTCCTCAACAAAAAAGATGTCTGCTTCTCTCATTCTCATCATATAGCCACAAGCAAGTGAATTTGACATAATGCTATGAATATTTGCTATAAATAGAAATCTGACTTTGTACTCAAAGTGAAACTTGATCATAGGAAAGTCCCACAGATAGTGTTGCTCAAGGGGAATTCTGTTAGCCTGATACATTATGTAGAAAGCAGCACAGGTTTTGCATTAAAAGTATTGTAAAATAATATACTCCCCCATTCTTCTATTTTGAATTTAACGATAAGATTATTATAGTCATTGCACATTTCTCAGAGAAATATTCCTTGTCACAGTTGAGCTCAGTTCAACCTCTAATATTGACAGTGCCTGTCCCTCCTCCTCTGTTACCTCATCATCCTCATCATTATTGGACATTGTCCAGGGATTAAAGTTTTATTTGTTATTTATTTTGTTAAACATTCCATCAAATGAAATTAACCATGACATAAATGAACCTAAATGACATACTAAAATATCAGCTCAATGCATTGTACGTACAGTACATTTGTTCTGGTATATGATTGTCTGTGTATTTGTTTATTATTATGAAGCATAATTATTTAACTTTTTGTGGTGATGTGTGCTTGTGGGCAGGGCCAAGAGAGTGATTCATCAGAGACTTCAGTTCGTGGTCCACGCATCAAGCATGTATGTCGTCGTGCGGCCGTGGCTCTTGGCCGTAATCGAGCAGTGTTCCCTGACGACATGCCCACACTTAGTGCCTTGCCCTGGGAGGAGAGGGAGAAGATTCTATCTTCCATGGGGAATGATGGTGAGGCGCACTCAATTTATCTCTTTGTTGACCTTCACGTGGATTACAACCTGGCTGTTAAAATTTATCAGCATTACAACTTCACATTATCGACACTATCAGGCCACTTTATTTGATACTTGCCTATTCTGAGTGGGGGCTTGGTTAGTACCATTGCTTTGCATCTTATGGTAGGGTGATGTGTTTACAGATTCAATGTAAAGCACTCTGTTAGGCTTACAGAACAATCTAATGTGTGTTTTTGTTATTCATGACACAACATCTGTTTTAGTTCTGACGTGTTCTGCAGAATGAGGTGATGACAAAATAATCACAAGAGCAAACAAATCCAGTCATCAATGAGAGCACAAGTACACAGTGAAGTGGTGATGGAAGGAGTAGAGTTTGGCTGCCCTGTTCCTGTTATTTTGACTGTTTTCATGCCATGTTACAACATGCAAATTCTTGTGAGGCCAGAGGACCTGATGTCAGTGACATATCAATAGCTCTGTTATATGTTTCCTATGTGGCCTGGTTGTTTAATATGAGCACATCTGCTCCGGGACATCACAAATTATATTACATGTGATATTTGGGTTTTATTAAGATGTATTTTAAATTAAAGTGTTTCTTTTTATTCAAACACTACATGTAGATTACTGTTCACACAGCTGAGGAGCAATGATAAATCCCTTGTTTTTGACTCGGTTCAGATTTTGAGCTGTGCGTTGGGCAACGGTGTGTATGCTAGAGGCAATTGTTTAAAATATTAGACACTGAAGTGATTTAATTCGATGTGATTTATGCCACTGTTTTAAAAAGAGCCTAAATTCAGTGTTTTAATTTGTTATATGATTGGTTGAACCAGTTGATTTTTTTTTACAATATTAAAAATGTTTTATGCTTTAGTGTATTTAGCAAGAATGTGCACTTTTTTGCTGTGCTTTTTCTGACCAGACCAAAAAGCTTTTCAGAGTCTTAAACTCTGGTGTGTCAGTAATGATGACATTTATCTATATCCTGCTACAGACAAGTCATCCGTAGCAGGCTCAGAGGAGGCAGAGCCTCAGTCACCTCCTATAAAGCCACGGGAGACACGGCAAAAGGCCGTTCAAGAAGCTCCTCCCAAGAAGGGCCGCCGGTCCCGACGCTGTGGCCAATGCTCTGGCTGCCAAGTTCCAGAAGATTGTGGTGTCTGTACCAACTGTCTCGACAAGCCTAAATTTGGAGGACGAAACATTAAAAAGCAATGCTGCAAGTGAGTCTTAGCTAATGAGCTGTTTTTCACAATAGATTGCTGTAATTCCTAAGTAACTATTGAATAACATTTCATAACAAATTTGTTTTTTATTGGAATTTTCAAGAAATTAAATGTTGAATTGTGTCACTGTCTACAGGATGAGGAAGTGTCAGAATTTGCAGTGGATGCCTTCAAAGATGTTTCTTCAAAAGCAAGGCAAAGGAAAGAAAGACAAGAAAAAGAACAAGTTGTCTGAGAAGAAGGAGGGTCTCAATCCGGTAAGAGGACCAATCTCAGAGTCGGGCCCTAAACCCATTCCTGCACCACAGAAGGAGGAAGCTTTTCGCAAAAAGAGTGAAACTCCTCCACTAAAGTTGGGAGAGGAGAAGTCAAGACAGCAGCCGTCGTCAAAGCAATCATCTCCAGCCCTTTCATCTTCCCCTGCCCCAGTCGAACCTCCCCAGGCCCCCAGCACAGTCACAGCCCAGACTCAATCTCCAGCCCTGACAGCGGACAAGAAGGGAAACAAACCACAGCAGTCTGTACCAACACCCTCCTCCACCTCCTCCTCCTCATCATCATCATCCTCTTCTACTTCATCATCTTCTTCATCCTCGTCGTCTTCCTCCCCATCATCTTCAGCCCAGAATTCCCCCTCCCAGTCTACGCAATCTCATCAGCCATCACAACAGCAGCAACGGCCTCTTAATAGTCAGGCACCTTCAAAAAAAGATGCTTCACCTAAGATTCCTCTGAGTGAGATGAAAAAGAAGCCCCAGCAGCACTCATTGCAACAGCAGAGCTCAACAGCAATTTCAGACACAGGTATAAAACTGGTCACACTTCTCTGTGCACCCGTATTCAAGTTATAATAAATACATAGTTTCTACATAACTCAATTCTTATTTGAATGATATGTCTTGTCTCTTTTCACAGTTGAATCACAGTTGAAAAAGCCATCTTCTCGCTCTGTTCCTCCATCTCCTAAACAGAGACCAAAAGACAAGGTAAGAAGTAGTCTCTGAAACTTTGGATGCTCACTGTATAGACCATGTATATTTTCTGATATTCACCCCCCTCTGTCACTCTTTTCTTGTCTGATCAACACGAGAAGCCGCTGACCGTTAAACCCCCCAGCAGCAGTACTTTAAACTGGCTGAGCACTCCCTCGACTAGGGGCCAGACGATGTCCAGAGCTCCCTGCGACGGAGTGCATCGTATCAGAGTGGATTTCAAGAGGGACCATGATGTTGAAAAGGTGTGGGAGGCTGGCGGCCTCAGCCTGCTCACCTCTGTGCCTGTCACACCCAGGGTGCTCTGCTTCTTATGTGCAAGCAGCGGAAATGTTGAGGTAAAAAAAATTGTTATTGTCTTGAAAATGTTTTTTTGTTTTTTTTAAATATCTGGATCTTTTCCCCTGTATTCTAATAGCCTTTGTCTTTCTCCCCCTACCTGTCTCTGGTTTGTTTCTCTCCATATGTAGTTTGTCTTCTGCCAGGTATGCTGTGAACCATTCCATCTCTTTTGCCTGGGGGAATCAGAGCGCCCTCTCCAGGAGCAGTTTGAGAACTGGTGTTGTCGACGATGCAGATTCTGCCAGGCCTGTGGACGCCAGCACCAGAAAACTAAAGTAAGCCATTCAGTACAGTTCTGTTCATTTCAAAGCTGTACACAAAAGAAGCTTAGTGCAGAGTGACAGTGTCTAAAGGCTAGGGAATCTTCCCTAGAAAGAAGCTTGCTAGCCTTGGCAGCAGACAGTACTTAATCAGCTTCTTGGATTCCTGCCATGATTTTATTATTTAACTCAAGTCCTGTGTACAATTTTCATGGTGTGAGCCTTGTTTGATTGTCACTATAGAATTATGTATAAACATACTTAGTCTATGCAATACAATCAAATGACTGTTTGAATGTTTTGTCCAGTTGGTATATGTTAATAAGTTGTATAGATTTGGTGGTGGTCATTAAAAATCAGGTAGCAGATAATCTGAAGAATTTTTTTTTTCATTTTTTTTAAAGCTAGAAAAAAAATAGCTTTTATCTGTGACTACAAAACTGCCTCAACAGCAGCAGGTCTGACACTCTGATTCCACAACACAGCATGAGCCAGAGCCTTACATCTCAGCTCCTTGTGAGGATACTGGTATTTCAAGCTACTGCTGATAGCTCATATCTCACACAATCTGAAATCCATACTGAAAACTTCCCTGTCGAGTGTTCTTGTAAATCAACAAAAATTTCTGTATATAGGCAGTGTTACTCACCAAATATCTTAACACATTTTCGGTATCCTTGAGGTCTTAAAAAACATGCTGAGTGCATTTCCTTCCTCAAAAAACATTTGCGAAGCCGATTTTTCCTCAAACGTTTAAAACCTACATCGTTCACTATGTTTACTTGCTTACTGTGTTGTTCTTCCCAGCCTTTGCTGGCACATTGCCGAGTTTCTTGCCATGTTACTGCCATCTGTAGATCAGTGGAATAGTGTGAAATGTGTATCACATTGCCTTCATGCAGATTTATGTACAACAAACAAAATGGAGACACACTTTTAAAAAAATACTGCTCCATAGCGCTACTAGTGGTCAAAAACTCCACATTTAATGTACCTTAAACATTATTGTCAGACAAATAGAGAGTGTACGTTTCATTAAACAGTTGTTAACTTGTCCATGGTATTTTACTTTGAGTCTTCATGTATGGTTTGCAAATGGAAAAAAAAAAACTTCTGCAGGATATCTGTGTGTTGTCAACCTAATCACGTTGACCCAAAGCCCCAAGAAAGACTGCAGTTTCCAATTAAGAGGCTGTCTACATACGCTGCCAAACACGGCTCTATACAGCTACCACTATCACTGCATCGTAATGCTTTTGATAATGATGCTCATTCATCCATGAAACCCACTCTGAATGTGCCCCTCAATAAACTAGGCAGAATACTATAGTTAATTCTCTGCATAAAATCTTAGATGCACTGAAAACACTATAATACTGCATTGTTCATTCATTCATTTCAAAACAACCCTGACTGGCTAAAGTGAATACTGCAACTACAGGTCAAAACCAGATGACGTATTTTGGTCCAATTTGCTGTGAACAGAACTTTGTTGTTTGTTGGGCTTTAAAAAACAACTAAAAGTTGCTTCGTTTGATATTTATATGATCTAATCTCACTTTGTGGCCTCTGTCACTGTAGCAGCAGCTGCTAGAGTGCGATAAGTGCCGTAACAGCTATCACCCGGAGTGCCTGGGTCCCAACCACCCTACCAGACCCACCAAGAAGAAGAGAGTCTGGGTATATATACTTACAGCACTCTTCCTTTAGACTCCTTTCCACCCTCTCACTTTTATGTAACTGTAACAGTTTCACCAGTGCCCAACCAAACTTTGACATAACACTCACACATATTTTCTCTTACTACTCCTTTTGTTCACGTTTGTCATGATTCTCTCCCTCTCACTGGCAGTGTCTATGAAAACATGATACTCACTTTCACACCATTCCTACTCTTTATACAACTGCTCGCAAGTTTCTGCCATGTAGTCACCACCTTACTTTTATGTGTTCTTTCTTTTCAGGTTTGCACCAAATGTGTGCGCTGTAAGAGTTGTGGAGCCACTAAACCTGGGAAGTCCTGGGATGCCCAGTGGTCACATGACTTCTCCATGTGTCATGACTGTGCCAAACTGTTTGCTAAAGGTAAGTGACAAGCTTGTGGAGCCCAAAGTGCTGTTCATTGTTAAGTAGTAAGTATATCACTGGTCAGTGTTGGGGATTACAAAGTAACGTATTAAAGTACTCAGATTACTTTTGTGTTGTAACGAATAACGTAATACGTTAGTTTTGTAATGGAAGTAATCAGTTATTTAGTTACATTTTCAAATAAGCAATCCATTACTTTTAAAATATAACCATATTTTCCTGTTTCTTTTGTTGCCATTAATTTAATGGGTTTTTTTAAATGTGATGTACTGTAAGCTATTTTCATAGAGGCTAGCGCCGACTGTACCTATATGTCTTTGCCCAGTTCGCTGTCAGATCGTTACAGGGATAAACAGCATGTGGAGCCAGTAAGGGTTTCTGAAAAATCTCAATTGTATTTTCAAGATTTGATCTAAACTCACTGTACCTGTTAACATCTTTTCCTCTCAGGAAACTTCTGCCCTCTTTGTGATAAGTGCTATGACGATGATGACTTTGACAGCAAGATGATGGAGTGTGGCCGTTGCAACCACTGGGTTCATGCAAAGTGTGAGAATCTGACAGGTCAGTAGGCCCCTGAAAAAGCCAGGTAGAAGATCATATTAAACACCAGTCCACTGTATTTTCTTCACAAGTAGAACACTGTACAGTATTTAATAGAGGTTGGCCGATCTATTGATTTGGTTGACTAATCGGCACTGTCATGGCGTGGACCTACATTGCAGTTTTGATTGGAGACTCAATAAACAAGGTCAAAGGAATGTCATTGTGACATTACTTTGACATTATATGTCATTATTAATACATTAGACTGAATGTAACTGCTGCTCTGCTGAAAGCAAGTTGTCTCTGTTTTGCTAGTGTAAGCTGGTTACTCTTTGCATTAACTATAAACTATATTGTGAGTGTGACCACCTTTTAAACTGGCAGATGCATGAGTGCATTGAAAGTTCACAATCGGCATATGGAACTTAATAGTCTTATTAATAATAACTCTGGCAAGCTAGGCAAGTCCACTTTTAGGTTGTCATATCCAGAGTAACATGTCATCAACTTTACCATGTGATAGTCCCTCGGAGACACAGAAAAAAGTTAAGTCTCTGTTACTTCCATATGTCGTTGTTTGTTGTTATCTTGATGATTAAATGTCCGACAGAGTCTGCTTTATTCCACTGGTACACCAACTGAGTCACTAGCTTTAGCTTGTAGCAGGAGCAGTCCACAGTGAGGAGAGAAAAAAAGGCACCGTCGTAGCACAGACATTTAGCATGTTAATCTCTAGCAAAACTCAGCCAACAGCAGTCCACAAACCTGCTGCCATCAGTGTAACGCTGGTTACTTTTAGCATAACTATATACTGGATTCTTAGTAGATTAAAACTACTTTCTGGCCATTGGTAAATTAAGAGCAGGGTTACAGCTTCATTTATGTCACTTGGAACCACTTCACGTCCGCTACACTGTTCAACATGGACAACAAATTGTGACTTGTTTCACAGCACTTGTTGTATTTGCCTTGTCAGTGTTTGTGCTGCTGAATGACCTGCCTGTCGTGTGAGTGCTGTCATGTTGATTAGAGGCTGAAAGACGATGAACCACAAGAATGGGAGCATTAATGACCTGTCATATTTTGCCTGTCATTCAGATGAAATGTACGAGCTGCTATCAAAGCTGCCAGAGAGCGTTGCCTACACTTGTACCAAATGCACTGAACGCCATCCGGCTGAGTGGAGGACAGCGCTGGAGAGGGAGCTTCAGGGCTGCGTTCGCCACATCCTCACCGCACTGCTCAACTCCCGCACATCCTCACACCTGTTACGCTACAGACAGGTTAGATACACGTACTGCTGCTTCTTCCTCTCTGGGTTTTCAGTACAAATTGCTGTGATTAATTTCCATATTACACACATTTAATTGAAACATGATAACAAGTTGAAAATTGATCCTCATTCATTCTTTTAGTAGTTTTTATGGTGCTGCCCTCATGAGTACAATCCACTAAAGCTAAACTAAACTCTGGCTTTGCGGCAGGCGGTGAAGCCTCCAGAGCTGAACCCGGAGACAGAGGAGAGTCTTCCATCCCGTCGTTCCCCGGAGGGTCCAGATCCTCCAGTCTTGACAGAAGTCACCCCGACACCTCCCAGTGAATTCCCTCCAGACCTGGAGTCTGTTGAGAAAAAGATGGATCAAGGCCGCTACAATTCAGTGGTAAGTATGTTATCTTTCGACCAGTGTCTCTGCTGTTCTGGCGTACTGGACCTGGGACAGTTTCAAGACACCATATGAGAAGTGTGTTGTCCACTATATTTTAGTCAAAAGCAGTTGATTTGTTTGTGTCTTTACAGTTATGAAGCTAACCAAGCCTAATAATTTCCTAAAAGCCATCTGTATTGAAAAAGATCATAACATTTTAAAGATTTTTTTATCATAGATTTTAATATTGCATCTGTTATCAGGCCTTTGCTTTTTTAATGGTAAATCAACACAAGACAGCTACTGTAATGACTTTTCCACAAATGTTCCTCAGCACTTCACTGTTTTAACAATTACTCTCTGTATGTGTGTCTGTTCATCATATTTCTCCCAGCTGGAGTTCAGTGATGACATTGTGCGAATCATTCAGATGGCCATTAACAGTGATGGTGGCCATCTGGAGAGCAGGAAAGCCAACAGCATGGTCAAGTCTTTCTTTATTCGGGTAAGAACCTCAAATCAGTTCTGGATGATATCAATCTCCTCTCAAGCCTCATAGTGATAATAGGGCAGTTATACACTATTGGGTCACATCAGACATTTTATAGTATGTTGTTATTAGACTCCATAATGTTTTTTTTCCACACACCCTAACCAACACATATTTTCTTCATCCTCTGATTGGGGTTGCCCTGTAGCAGCTATAAGTATCTTGGTCAAGGTAACAACAAGCAAGGGTCCTTCTGCGAAGCTAAAGTATCATTAACCACTATCTTACCTCAAATGCTGGTCTGTGCTGGTCTGTGCAAGTACTTGATATTCAAACTTTACTGAATGTTTTCTATTTCAGCAAATGGACCGAATCTTCCCATGGTTCAAAGTGAAAGAGTCCAGGTTCTGGGAAAGGCAAAACGTCTCTGCCAAGTGAGTCTATTGCACCTCTAACACAGAGGTTGCACCTATAAATAGTTTTAGTGCACAGTATCCAACTGTTCTGAGCAACTCATTACAGTTATGTAAGCCATCATTTATCTTTACTAGCTGATTCTAGATTACTTCTACAGTGTTATGATGTAATTACTTGAAAATGCTTTTTAAAAAATGTGTAAAATTACAGCCATAAAATCAAGCAAAGGTTAGTCAAGCAGTTAAAACGAAAGCTCAAACTGATATGAACAAAGTCTGAAAGCCAGAATGTAAGCAACTCTCAATCTTATCGAGTTTATAGTATTGTAAAGTGTGTGTTGTGCTATTATATTTCTAAACTTGTAGTTTTGTGTATAATTACACTCAGAAGAAAATTTGAAATGGAATACTCCTGTAATCTGAACCTTTCAAAAGAGCTTGGATAAGGACTGAAGTTTTCAAAAACGGTCTATAATTAAGTAAGTAAGATGTGGTTTCTTGGGAAAAAGCTGTACCAACATCTGTGGGATCCAGAAAGCGAGTGAACTAATCATAATAAAATTCCTGAGCTGACTGTACCAACAGCCTCTCAGTAAAATTAGTGCAAATAAAAATCAAGGGGCAAGATCAGGTATTCATATGATAGTCACTTTATATCATATTATATTTTTGAGTGGTTAAGTTGTGTGATGGTCACTTTTGGGAATCACAACTAAAATGCTTTCTCAGCCATGACATCAAACACCAAAGGAGGCTCTTTTAACATCTTAAGAAATTAGTGTCTGAGCGGAGTAGATCACTAAGATAGTTTTCTTTCAACATGGCTTATCTCTGGACAACGAGTGTGATTAAAGGTCCCTGTCAAGATTTAAAGCTGCAGTTTGTCTGATTTTATGTGCGCTCTGGACAGCTTCCTGGTGAATCTAAATGGATAAAAGATTATTAGAGGCCCTCATGATATCGCTGACTTATGTGATTATTAACATAAAGTCAACATTTATACATTTGTGTGCTACTTTTACTGACTAGAGAATACAATGAAATCAACTCCCCTTAGCTGTAGTTCAGTTTGTTTAAGCTTGTGAGCAGTTACCTGAAACTTAAGAAAGACAGAAAATTGATAAGAGCACATGCCTATACATTAGCCATTAATAATGAAATGATCATATTGAATAATTAATGCTGTGTGCAGAGATGGCAGGCTTATCATTTGACATTATTAGACGGAAGAGCTCAAAGCTCAGACACATTTTTTTCTGATTCTTTCACTTTGCTAGTGAATGGTATGGTTTTACTGCTCTACAGATTGAAAAGCGTGCTCATTCACACTCTCACTCATTCACTAACTCCCTAGCTTATATTTAGCTCTCAGCTTTCCCAGCCCATTTATTCTGCCTATCCTCCGGGCATTGTGGGAGGCAAACCGAAACAGTGTCATGTTTCAATTGAAGGCTTTGGATGCATATTTGTGGTCTAATTGTGGTTTACTTGTCAGTGTGGTCTGTTGCGTTATGCATCAGTGCTCCAGGCCAGGAAGCCAATGATCCATCCAGTCGATCCTGTGGCAATCATTGGTTGGATGCTTGTTTAAGAAATGTGCTGGCATACTAAGTATGAGACTTGGCATCACACCACTCAGCCTTGCTTGACTTGGCAAAACTTAAGTGGCAAAGCTCCTTGGATGTGATTATTTATTGGCAAAGCTCCTTGGATGTGATTATTTATTACCAGTGTCAGTGCTTACTTGATACTTGTAGGATTTTTAGATCTTCTTCAGAAACAATCCTGAGATCTTTTTAAAGATATGACTGTATTTTATTTTGATTTAGAGGTGTTTGTCATTATGTTTTTCTGCATTGCCTCCTGTCTGACACGTAAATTTGAACGCAACATTTATCCTCATTAGGTCCTTTTAAATGTATTATAAGTGAGCAGGTGGCTAAACAACATTAGATTTTTACGTTTAGTTCAATAAGACTACACAAAAGCCCTATTCTTAACTTGTTTTAACTTGTGCAAAAAGGCAACATTTTTTTACTCTAAAAGATTCTTTATCCACTTTGTCAAGATCACTAATCACATTCTTTACCTGTGGAATAGAGTGGGAAAACCCCACTCTTTGCCACTGAAGCTGCCTTGGAGGTGTGTAACACCTTGAATGTTGATGAGTGTTGTTTTGATGAAAAAACACTACACATACTCAAACCTGTCTTGAGTCTTTTTCTGTCTTGAGTTTTTTTCATTTCCTTAGGCTTCACTAAAGTTGGAAACAGTCTCTGAGTTTGTTCTGTTGTTTACACCAGGGCTTAGGCAATTAAATAATCACAACTGCTCATTTTATCGAATCATTATTAGCAGTATGATGTCAATTAATAGCTCCCGTCTCTGGATGCCTTTGTTCCAGCGGTGGACTCCTCCCGAATGCCGTGCTGCCTCCGTCCCTGGACCACAACTACGCCCAGTGGCAGGAGAGACAGGAGCTTTCCCGTGCTGAGCACTCCCACCTCATGAAAAAGATCATCCCAGCTCCCCGGCCCAAGACCCCTGGTGAACCAGATTCTCCAGCATCCCCTCCTCCTCTTCCTCCATCTCTGCCCCCACCACCCCCACTCCTACCTGGTAAGGCAATCTGAAAATATATGCACAAATACTTTCATACATCCTGTCACTTTGTTTGATGATGTATTCTCTTCAGATCGAGAAGACAGCCCAGAGCTCCCTCCTCCGCCAGGCATTAGTGATAATAGGCAATGTGTTCTGTGTCTGAAGTATGGAGATGAGAACACCAATGTGAGTCAGAAATCTGCTTGGGTTCTCTTTAATACACATAAAAATGTCTTTGTGTCACTTGTAACATGCCTACTTGTTTCAGGAGGGGGGCAGGTTGTTGTACATCGGGCAGAATGAATGGACCCATGTAAACTGCGCCCTGTGGTCTGCCGAGGTGTTTGAGGATGATGACGGCTCTCTGAAGAATGTTCACATGGCTGTTCTCAGGGGAAAACAGCTGGTAAGACACTTTGTCCATCACAAGTTCCCACTCTATTTTCAGTTTGAATTTGTTGGACAGACATTTACACCCTGTTGTGCTTTGTATTCAGCACTGTGAGAAGTGTCAGAAGCCAGGGGCTACAGTTGGCTGCTGCCTCACCTCTTGCACAAGTAACTACCACTTCATGTGCGCCCGTCAGTGCCACTGTGTCTTCCTGGAGGACAAAAAAGTCTATTGTCCAAAGCACAAGGACCTCATCAAGGGAGAAGTAAGCAAATCTCATTATTTACTATATAGTCAAAAGCTTGTTAATAAACTGAGAAGATAACCTTAAATATTGGTTCAAAGACAATCAATAAAACATGCCAAGGTAGGAACTGTGACTTGATGTTTTTAATTTTCTCTATAACTTTTCTGTTTTTGTGATTTTTTATTTTTTTTTTGTCTCTAGGTGGTGTCTGGGTTTGAAGTGACCCGCAGGATCCTGGTGGACCTGGAGGGAATTAGTCTCAGGAGGAAGTGGCTGGCAGGACTGGAGCCTGAAAATGTCCAGATGATGATAGGTAGGTTGATTTCTGGAACATTTTAGTGGATAAATGTACAATTTCTTGACTTACTCCTAGTGTCGTATGAATGCTGATGTAAACACCATCATTGCAGGCTCAATGACCATTGAATGTTTGGGGATACTGACTGAACTCTCAGACTGCAAACGCAAACTCTTCCCCATAGGATACCAGTAAGTTGGGGGTTTTTTTACATTTTTTTTCTTTTTTACCTCTTCATTTATCTGAAAGTTTTCTCTTGCTATCTGAAGTGCCACCAATATTATTCGCTCTTCAATTATTGGACGCAAGTGAATTGAGTCAAACTAAATTAAATCTCTTCCCTCCAGGTGTTCAAGAGTGTACTGGAGTACTTTAGATGCTCGAAAGCGCTGTGTGTATACCTGTAGGATCCTAGTTTGTCACCCTCCAGTGGTGGAGTCTGACCTAAAAAACGCGATGGCTCCTGAGGAGAATCGCACAATAGCACACAGCCCACCTCCCATGACAGGTAACCTACAGACTATCTAGACTTTCTATAGTTTAGGTTTCAATGTGTCATATTTGGGACTACAATGTGTTAAAATGTACCGTTTTGTGTCAATTTCTCTTTTTTTATATTTAGACTTTCCTGATCCATTTGAATCCCCAAGGCGCTCTGACACCCTTTCCCCCACCAACACCCCCAAGCTCAGGGTTTACACCAGGAACCGACACCCCAGCTACCCCCCTTGTCAGCGCTCACAAGGCCCCAGGCCCATGCCCTCTCCGGGTACAGATATGCATTCCAACTTGGTTTAAGAATTGCAAATAATTTTGATGCTTCTTTGTATAAATTCATTTTAATTGTTGGCAGTCCGACTTTCCACAGGGTAGCCTCCATTTCAATTTTTTATTTTTTTTTATTTTTTTGTAGGAGGTACCTCTCAGCCCCAAAGCCAAGAGATTGTGACAACAGGAGACTCCCTGGTGAACCCCAGCAAGCAGAATATTGACTCACGTCGTCACAGCTCCCCCTCTCTCCCTCCTCCTCCCCACCAGCTGAACAGACAGAGAGGTGTTACTTTCCCACCTCAGATTTTGTCACGACCCCTTACCTCACCCCCTCCCCTCATTCCCTCCCCTGCCAGAGACCCAGAAAAGTCCAAACACCTCAGCAAAGACTTAGCAAAGAGTCCAGTTCAAAGAGATGATGAAAGAGGAAGACTGTTTTCCACAGACAGAAACAGACAGCAATCAACTAGAGACCAAGGGTTGAGAGATGCTGACAAGGGGAGAGTATCAAGTCAAGACCAAGCTTTTAAGGATTCTGAAAAGAATAGATCATCCAGAGAACTCAGCCAAAAAGACTCTGACAAGGGTGAAATATCAGGCAAAGAGCCAGAAAAGAGAAGACCATTGAGTAAAGACTCAGATCTCAAAGAATCTGAGAGGGGAAGGCCTCTCAATAGAGATTCAGTTAGAGATTCAGAAAAGGGGAGACAAGTGAACAGAGACTCTGAGAAGGGGAGACAGATAAGCAGAGACTCAAGCAATAGAGAAATGAATAAGAGCAAATCATCCTCTAGAGATCCCAGCTATAAGGATATGCAAAAAGCTAGGTCACTCAGTAGAGATGCAAGGCTGAGGGACTCTGAGAAGCATAGACAATACACCAGGGAAACAGGGAAAGACTCAGGCCAAGGTAAAGAGAGACTGTCTAGCAGAGACTTTGACAAGGGTAGACCTCCCTCTAGAGATTCCAGTAATAGAAACACAGAGAAAAATAAAGACTCTGGCTTAGGTAAAGATCGTAACCCTGGCCAGTCCAAACAGGCTGGAGATGAGGGTAAGAGCCCCAGACTGGCACCTGCAGGCTCAGGTCAGTCCTCCCCTCCTGTGGGCACAGCTGTTCTCACAGGTCAGCAGAGAGGTGGGAGCGCCAAGCAGACAGACAAGCAAGGGAAACATGGCGGCAAAGACCAGGATGTTACTGCAAGCCTCAGTTTGATGCCTCGTCACCGGCCCACCTCCAACACTAACAGCACCCAATCTACTGGAAATTTAATGCTAGCTTCACTCCATAAGGACTCTGTTGTTGGGAAAACTGGCTCCCCACAGTCTTCATTTCAGAAGTCCAATGCACGGAAATCAAATGATTACCCATCAGGTCCAGCCACTGCAGCAGCTATGAAGCCTCTGTGGCCCTCATGGACACCAGCAGAGGATGATGTTGTCAAGCAAGGCTCCATGCACCTGGTCTCCCCAGCTGCAGCCTTAGTTGCCAAAGACAAACACCCCAAAGTTAAGACAGCAGGCAGCAGAGAGGTGTCCAAAGACCGTGAAAGAGAAAAGAGTCTCCAAAACAGCAGCAACAAAATTCCCCTTCTCAACAATAATACGAAAGCTACTGGCAGTTCCAACACACATGCTACAAACACCAGCTCTCACAACAGCAGCAACAGCAAAGCTCCAATGCTTGGAAACAGCACCAAAGCCCATGGGAAAGCTCAGGGGGAGAAGCTCGAGAACCAGGGAGGCGACAGGTCAAAGAGCAGAGAAAATTACCCTTGTTCTGAGAGGAAGAACAGCTCCAGTCTGGACAACTTACAGAAGCTGCAGCAGAGCAGTTCAGCTCCAGAGAAAGAAGTGAAGACCTCTTCCGAGTCTCACACCAAACCATCAACTTACCAGCTGCCATTGTCCTCTAGAGAGAAAAAGAGATCAATTAAACCCCCTACTGTAACTCCACTAAAGACTGATATCAAGACTGACCCAAATGGGACCAGCACTGTTGGTGGTATTTCTTCCTCCGATCCCACGACAACTACCTCTACCATCTCTCCTGCCGGCCAGGGGACCCGTCGCTCTGCCCGCTCCAGTCTCTTCTCTCCCTCTGCCAGCAGCAGTGACGGCTCTGACACCCAAACTCAGATGGAAGAAGATGATTTGCGAAAGAAGCACTCACGCATCGAGCTCCGAGACCACCACAGCCTCCTCACTCAAGGCACTGAGGATGAGGGCGATGGCCCAGAGGATGACCACGACAGAAGTATGGATGATAAACATCACGAGGATGACAGTGACGGGTCAGGGTCTGCCAAGCGGCGTTACCCTCGACGCAGTGCCCGTGCGCGCTCCAACATGTTTTTTGGCCTCACACCTTTCTATGGGGTTCGCTCGTATGGTGAAGAGGACCTTCCATTCTACGCCAGTGGGGATGGAGCCGGGGCTGTGGTTAAGAGGAGGACTGGTGTCCGCAAGAAGTCGGCAGAGGGGCAGGTGGATGGAGCAGATGATATGAGCACCACTTCTTCGTCAGGGGACAGTGGAGAGGATGAAGACAGTGGAATGAAACAGAGCGGTAAAGACCCTTACTACTACAACTTCACCCGGACAATAATTAACCCTGGTGATGGCCTGCCGTCTATAGAAGGGATAGACCAGTGTCTGGGTAGAGGATCCCAGCTTCAACGCTTTCTGAAAGATGAGGCTCAGCAACAACAGAGGGCTCAAGGAAAAACTGAAGAGAACATGCTGAGTGCTTTGTAAGTAAACACAATTATTTGATTTGAAAAATAATGATCTAAAATGTATTTGCAATTATTTTCCATTGTCTAATAATCTGATGTATTGTCTTTGTTGTGTTTCACAGGACTTTAGGCAAGCAGCGAATTGGCCAGCTCGATGGCGTTGATGATGGCTCAGAGAGCGATACCAGCATCTGCACCACCAGCACCACAACCACTACAGCCACCTCCTCTTCTACCCCACATAAAAGCACCCCTAAGAGAAGGGGCAGAGAAAGGCACAATGAGAAACCGGACTCCCATGACTCGAGCAAGGAGGCTGACAACAATGGTGGAGCAGTAAGCGGCAACACGCGCGAAGGCAGAAAGAACCAGAAAGAAAACTGTCTTCCTTTAGGAGGCGGGGTCAAATCCCAGCCTCAGAGTCAGGGTCAGGATCCTCTCGAAGCCCAACTGTCCCTCAGCACAGACCTACTTAAGTCAGACTCTGACAACAACAACAGTGATGACTGTGGTAACATTTTGCCATCAGATATCATGGAGTTTGTCCTCAACACACCCTCCATGTCAATGCAGGCTCTGGGTCAGCAGTCTGAGCCGTCCTCCTCAGAACTGCTCCTGGATGAGGGCTATGTGGATGTCAACCGGCGCAAAGACATGCTGTTTGATGACTTTTCCCAGCCGCTGCCCAGTTCTGAGAGTGGAGGTGTAGTGGAGAGTAGTGTGAATAGCTCCATATCTGTAGAGGAGCCATATCTTCCTTTGGAGCTGCCTTCTGACCTCTCTGTACTGACCACACGCAGCCCTACTGTCGGCACTAGTCAGAACCACACTGCTGGGAGTCTTATCCCAGATTCCTCAGACCGTAACATGCTAGGCTTAACCTCTGATCCAGAGACAATCAGTGGAGACAAGAGTGGGGACAAGAAAAGAGCAGGGCCTGGTGTGTTACCATCAGAAAATCAGCACGATGCTACAACTTTGGGAAACAGGGACACACAGGTCACAGAAGGTCACATGACTCCTGAACAGTTTATTCCCAGCTCTGCCATTGGCCAGGTGGTTGAACCTTCAGGTAACCAGGATGTCACCAGGAGTTCTGGTACCCCTGGTTTACCAAGTTCTCCTTCCCTGCCTCAGAAGTACCTCCCGGCATCAGCTGCAGCTGCAGGCAGCCCCAGTCCAGTTCCTGGCCCAGGACCATCCCAGACTCAGGTTTCCAGCCCAGCAGTCATCAAACCAGGCCCTGACAAGCTCATTGTGGTCAATCAGCAGTTCCAGCCTCTCTACGTTCTTCAAACCGTCCCTAATGGTGTCACCCAAAAAATTAGTGCTACAGGAGTTATGGACAGCAGCTCTCAAGCAGTCCTGAGCTCTATGACTCTTGCCACAGGGTTAAATACTGGTCTATCCACCGCCCAGCCAATATTTCCTGCTGGTGGCAAAGTCCTAGGCACCATGTCTCACCCTTCCCAGATTCACACATTTACAGGAACACCACAGACAGGCTTCCAGACAGGAATCCCCAGCACCACCTCAGGGCTTCTCATTGGGTTGCCCTCTCAGCCCCATGACCAGTCCCAAATTCTGGTCTCAGAGGCTGGTCGACCACAAGAATTGGGTCCCAGTGTTGCCATAGTGTCCAGTCCATCCTCCCTCACTTCTTCGCCAACTATACTTGCCTCCGCTCACGGCAAGAAGAGGCCTATCTCTCGTCTTCAACCAAGAAAAAGCAAAAAGTTGGCTCGCTCCCGCAGCCAACCCACTCTGGCCCCATCTGAAGTGGGCCCTCCTAACATGACCCTCATCAACCTGTCTTCCCCTCAGATTACTGCTAGCATCCCTGGCCAACCTGGTGGCCTGGTTGAGTTAAGCACCCTCTCCACTTCTCAGCGCAAGGTCCCAAATATTATCAAGAGACCAAAATCAGGTGGGGTTATGTACTTGGATCCCACTACTCTCCTTCAGCAGAGGATTCCTGGATCTTCCCAGTCTGGAATCCTGGGTCGCGATTCCTCTACTCACCTTCTACCTTGCACAGTCTCTGGTCTCAACCCCAGTCAGTCAGTGTTGAATGTTGTGTCTGTGCCTCCTAGTGGTGCTACTGGCCTTCTTGCACCAGGATCAGTCTCTCTCTCCACCCCTGTCCTGAGCTCTACTGAGATCACAGGGCCAATTAGCAACCTCCTGTTTAAAGCCAGTCCACATGGCTTAGGCCTGTCAGATCAGCCAATGGTCCTTCAGTCAGCGGGAGGAGCACCTCTGATGTCACAGCTTAGCTCCTCTGTGCAGACATCTTTAGCTAGCAGCATATGCGTCCTGCCCTCCCAACAGACTATCAGCATGGCTGTCAACCAGCAAGGAGAGGCAGAAGGCAGCAGTGTCCACTTACAGCGTCAGTGTCAGCCTGTTAACAGAGCCCAGAGCATGGACTCCAGTCCACACACCACTGTTACTTTAGCTCCTGGCACAACCAAGCCTCTAAGCCCTACCAAGGGATGTGTTGTTGGAGTGTTCACCCAAACCTCCGCACACTCCCAGAGCAGTAGAACAACTCCCATTTCCAGATCATCGGAACAGAGGCCACCAAACTCCATTGCAGCAGTTACAGTTTCAGGAACAGAAAAGGGCAAACAGAAAACAAAGAGGAGTAGGCAGAGTACAGACTTGACCGGCGGGAAGAAGCTCAAGGTCTCTCAGGCAGAGGAGCATCACAGCAACCCTGCAGGACGACTTCAATCAAACCCAAGGTGAGACAGTGAAACACTTATCTTGGCTGCCTGAGAAGTGTCAATATTGTGCCTTCATTTTATTCCTTTTTACTTTAGTACATGGGAATAATTAGAAATAACCTTCTCAGATGTGTTCTGCATAATAAATGTGACATTTAGAAAAATGAGAACAACAGGGAGGTTTTTTGTTTTGTTTTTGGTTAAAGTTAGTTTGTTTTGAATTTGAATTGTTCTAGAAATTACTTTGCATAGTGGTAAATATATTCCCATTTTGAACTCCCCTCCTCTTTTTTGCACGCAGTTCCAAAGAGCTGAGCTCCCCTGAACCCATGGACACCGGCAAGCCCACCAACAAGGCAACCAACAAGAGGTATGGAGTCATTCATGCTTGGTACCCATTTTCATTTTGGCCATATAAAAGAGTTCTATGGTGGCTGAGAGAGCTCAACACACTGCAACTTAAAAAAAACACATGCAAATAGACAAAACACTAGCAAATTAAGAAAACATCTTCATCAATTTGACAACATGTGTGCTGCAAACAGTCACAGCATGACCAAATACTTACTAAAGTCTTACTAAAAATGTAAGTTTTTTTCTCCTTATTTTAATATCGTGATGTTCTGAGTCAAATTAGCTGGTGGCGGATATCTGTTGTCAACCTAGCCTTTGCATTATGCTTATTATTAGCCTGACAGTTCAAATAATACCACAAAAAACACACTGAGCCATCATGGTATTAAAACAAAGAGAAAAACTTACATTTTAGCTCACTTTCCAACACCTCTGAAGAGTAGCCGACTTCAGTAGTCACAAATGGTCCATCACTTTTTAGTGTCCCCTAGAAACATCAATATCCGTTATCATCTGTGCTACTTGCAACGTGTTTGGTTGTGTTGTGCATGTTTGCAGCTCACGTGTTGTCAAATTGATGAAGATGTTTCCTTAATTTGCTAGTGTTTTGTCTATTTGCATGTGTTTTCTTAAGTTACAGTGCGTTGAGCTCTCAGCCACAGTAGAGTTCTAATGCTTGCCTCAAATCTTTTCCAGTGTTCTTGGGAAAAAGAAGACATCTGAAGGTTCCGTTTTACCAGGAAAAGTAGTTGGGAAAGATAAAGGATCTGCTGCTGGGGGAGCAGGGTCTCTTCCTGTGGCTTCACCACCTGATCAGGATGGAAACAGCAGCGACATCGGCTTGGATAGCAAACCAAAGAAGGGCATCATCTTTGAAATCTGCAGTGAGGATGGTTTCCATATCCGCTGTGAGAGTATTGAAGGTGAGAGAAAACGACCACCTTTGGCAAAACGTCATATAATGTGTTTTTGAATATTGTGCAGCTGGAATGAGTGGCTTGCTGTGCATAGTATGGTGCGTAGGGCTGTTAGTCACAAAGAAACAATGTCCTCTTTGTTTCTAAGGGTGCTTTCACACCTGAAAGTCTGGACCAAGGTTCATAGCCCATACTACATTGAATACATTTGCTCTGGTTGGTTTTGCTTTCACAATTAACTTTTATTTGTGTTTTATACATGGCCCCCAGTAATCATGCCAAAAATTAAAAAACTGACAGAATATCTTAGTGTAGGTGCAAAGAAATATGTAATTGGATCGTTTTGTCAAACATTTCAGAAAAATCTCTATTTACGATGTCAATAGAGGCACAGTAATGTAACAGTTTCCATGTCCCGTATATAAAGCTAGAAATATAGTCCAGCAGCAAATTTTCTGCAGTTCCCCCACTCATCTGATATCAGTGCTGGGCAGAAATTTGTACATGAATGAATACATGCATGAATGCACTGAATTAGCCGATGTATAAACATGCTTCCTGGCAATTGTCAATAGATTAATCTGTCTTGTTCTGACCTGCAAATTTGGTCAGATATGACACTTATCAGCCTGTCATAGCTGATAATGGTAGCAAGCAAACATAATACTGTATATATGTATATTAATAGAACTATAATGTTATAATAATGTTCTGACATTTCATGTGGAAACCTCTGTCCAGAATAGGAATGCCTACAGCCTTGTCGCTGGTGTGTTACGCATGTTCCATTGTCAGCTACTTTGTAGCTCCGATCTCAAGTGCCACTACTCAGTAGAGGGCACTCCAAAAGTAGGGGTAGGGTTATGCAGGAGGAATTTGGATGAGGCTGATTGAAAATGCAATGTGCATGAAATACTGAGCAATCCTGTCCTAACTGTCCTATTACAGAGGCTTGGAAATCGCTGACTGATAAGGTGCAGGAAGCTCGCTCCAATGCACGACTCAAGGAGCTGTCTTTTGAAGGTAAGCCCTCATTTTGACTACATCCAAAAAACAAAGAAGAAACAAATATGTTGTATTTTTAGAATGCCTTTCATAGTGTCCGCTGTTGACTAATGCTTCTACTGAACTGTGTTTCTTTGCTCCTGGCAGGTGTGAACGGATTGAGGATGCTGGGAATCGTCCACGAGGCAGTGGTCTTCCTGCTGGAGCAGCTTTATGGCTCCAGACACTGTCGGAGCTACCATTTCCGCTTCCACAAACCAGAGGAAACCGATGAACCTCCCATCAACCCCCATGGATCAGCTCGTGCAGAGATCAACCACAGGTTAGGAATAGACCTACACACATGCATATATATACACATCTATAGGACATTAGGTTGTGGAGTGCGTTCAAAGACTGTTCTCCCATTGCAGGGCCTGGATGCAGGGAGAGATTTCTGTTAAGCCCGAGCCCATTGTAGCAAACAGACATATAATAAACGTCTTTGTTGTCTGTATCTGTAGCGGTAACGCTTTATAGCCACATGAAGATATTATACACTTGATAAGTGATCAGTGTGTATCGATCACAGGTGAAGAAAGGTCAGCTGATCAAAGAAGTGATTGTACACAACCAATTACTACTACTTCTATCACCACACTGTACTTTGTATTTTTTTATTGTACATACTGTACAAGGTGCACACACAATAAATTATGCAGGAAATGTGACGCCATTTTGTGCTTGGGTAATGATACATTAAATAAACAGATAGCCAAGAACCCTCTTTGTGACTTTAACACTTTATATTTGAGAATGAATTTTAGTCAAACATGTAACGCTTCCTGTTCTGCATCTTGTGCGCTTGTTTCTTCTGATTGCTGTCTATTCCATCTGTTTGCCTTCCAGGAGGTCTGTATTTGACATGTTCAATTTCTTGGCCTCTAAACACCGCCAGCCTCCTGAGTACAGGCCGCAAGAAGATGATGATGACGAAGGGCAGCTCAGGACAGCCAGGTCAGTTAGAGTACACTGGAAACACTTATTTATTCACAGTAAATACATCTTTGTGCTTCAGCAACACCCGGTTTTCTCCCCTGTGGATCAATAAAGGATAATGTTATCTTTTTGTTATTGACAAACTGTCACCATAACATTTCTTTTTCATGCTGCTGTTGCAGGCGTGCCTCCATGGAGCTACCACTGGCTGTGAGATTCAAACAGCTCAAGGCCACCTCTAAAGAAACTGTTGGAGTCTACAGGTTAGATCAGTGGTGCTTTAGCTGTTAATCATTGTAAATCATTTAGGTTGATGAAAAGTTGCACAAGACTTAGATAAGTGACAGTAGCCACTGGATTCCTGTGCTCACAGAGACTAGATGCAATTACCTTGGTTTTTTTTTACCGTTGAGATCTGTCAAGTGTTGAGGTTGCCCATGTTCAATTTCAGTCACTTTGATTCTCATTCTCATTCATTAACTGTACACTTTTAGCTCAAGAAATTAAAGGACCATAACGTCTTTTAAAAAAACTGTGCCTCTCTGCAGGTCTCCCATTCATGGCCGAGGTCTGTTCTGCAAGAAAACCATTGATGCCGGGGAGATGGTCATTGAATACTCTGGAAATGTCATTCGGTCTGTGCTCACTGACAAGCGGGAGAAATATTATGATGGAAAGGTGAGGACCAATGAACTTTGACTTTAAATTTTATTTTATCAACTGGACTCGAAAAGTATTGGGAGCAACAATCTGTCTTTTCTTTCCTCTAAGGGGATCGGCTGTTACATGTTTCGTATCGATGATTACGAGGTGGTAGATGCCACGGTGCATGGCAACGCTGCCCGCTTCATCAACCACTCCTGTGAACCCAACTGCTATTCTCGGGTCATCACTGTGGATAGCCAGAAACACATCGTCATCTTTGCCTCTCGGCGCATCTACTGTGGTGAGGAGCTCACCTACGACTACAAGTTCCCTATTGAGGATGCCAGCAACAAGCTGCCCTGCAACTGCGGTGCAAAGAAGTGTCGCAAGTTCCTCAACTGATATGTGAACATTTTAAAGAGGACTGCAAGTCTGTTGAGCAGCAGTGCCACGGTGTTCTGAGGATGCCCCCGCTCAGGGTTTGTCCTCACACTGGCTTTCTGTTAATTTTCTGGGTCCGGTCACACAAGATCAGAGCTGCCAAGAGGCCGCAAGCTCTGACAGTGTTTCTGCTGCTGGTGTTGGCAGAACACTGCGGAGACGGTGGTCGTGGGTCATACTGTATATGCAGGAAGACCATTTTGGAGGAGGGGCCATTTGTAGAAATTCTAGCATATTGTGCCTCCTTTTGTCTTACATTTGGCATGGGAAGTTTCACCTTCAGAGGTGATTTATGAAACCTTTACAGCATTGCAATATCAACTTTGATTTACATTTGGAAGATAAGGTTTACCCCCTTCATAATTTTTTACATTGGCCCATCCTCCCTAATTTTCTAGAAATATGTTATGGTCCACAAATGCTGAGATGTGAACATAGAAGAAGAAAAAATCAAAGACCTTGGTTCCATTTTACACCAAAGTGCAATTTGTTGAAGGGACTTGGAAGAGTAATTTTACAAGAAAGAAAAATTAGAACCTTGTTAGAATTTCTTTTCTTTTTTTTAAATCTCATTGTCAGCTGTTATTGATGCGCGTCTCCCTGTCTGAATGTGCCCTGTTGCCTTCATAGTCATTGTGATTCAGTGGAACCTTCCCCTAACCAGGCTTTTTTTTAAAAGCTTGTGACACTGTAAAAAGAAGCTGCTTGTGTACAGCAGCCTGATAAGAGCTGTACAGATGAAAGCACTAGGGGGAGCAGTGACCACAGAGAGAAACAGAGAGAGAAATGGAAAAGGGGAGTAGACGAGTAGATTTGTTTTAAAAAAGGATATTTTTGAGCGTTCATGCAAAGGGTGATATCTGAGGTTGATACCATCCATTGTACTTAAACTGACTTATAGTCTGACAGCTTGGTAGCTATGTTGACACGTTATTGATGGGATTAAGCCTCTGGCCTGAGAGAGCGAGGCAGCTAGAGATTCTGGTGGACTGACAGCCAAGGGACTGGAGAACCCTACTGATGTGCTTTAGTAGACATATTTATGAATCATTTTTTTGGAGCTGTGATCCAGAAGCAGCCATGAATCTTGCAGAAACATACAGACAGGCGTGTTGCAAGTTTGTGCATGCTGTTGTTATTATCAAACCTTTGGTCATTATATAAGCTTGGACTTTTTAATCACGTTCCAAATTGCAGCAGCAAAGATAACCAAACATCGTGTCCTTGAATTGAATTTTTCACACAGCTTGTTTTCTTCTTGGCCTGTTGTGATAACCATTATAATGGAAAATGTTTTTTTGATTTGTATTAAGTCTTTTAAAGTCTTGTCTGATATCTGTCTTTTTATTATGGGCAGGGAAATATCATGCTTGCTTTTAAAAAAACAAAATGTAAATAATGTATATTTTTCTACAAAAAAGACTTAAAAAGCACTCATAGTGAATAGCACTTAATGATGGTATTTATATTTTTAAAAAATCTTATTTATTTTATTGCCATTTTTGTAGGAAATAGAGGTTTACAAACACTAATGCTCGGTCTCTATGTTTTGTATTCTGCTGCCTTTTCAAAGTTTTTTTTTTGTTGTTGTGATATTGTTTTTTTTCTTCGTTTTTTTTCTTTTTAAATTTGTAGCCTGAATGTTTTCTTTGATTCCAAAGACTGACACTGGTCTGTGGCTTGGTCCCCGTTTAGTTCAGTCCACCAGTAGCTCTTTTTATCTATCCCGGGCCATTTGGTCAGAGCTGACAGCTTTTTAATTGTTCCAGTTCTAGCTGACAGTATAGCAGTCATGTGAACTGTTCTTATGCACTTGAGAGAGTTTAGATTGTTGATCCATAGCAGATATCTCCTCTCTCCAGCCTTATTGTCTCCACAACACATCGCATCAAAAATCCACCAAGTCCACTCACAGGTCGTATCACAATGATTCAGTTTTTCTTGTCATGAGTCGACAGGCTTTGTCAGCCAATTGGCACATGTGTAAAACCCCCAAAAGAGTCCTGTCAGTTTGAATTGTTTTGTCCCTCTGCAGACTTGGTCTACAATAAGAGGTGCCTTTATTTTAATGCTCCCAACAGCATTCATCACATGTCCGTTGAGCCAATCCCTTAATTAAAACACACTTCATCCTGGTGACCACTCACCAGCTTTTAGAAATCCCTTTTTTTTAATTCTTTCATTCAGTCTCCTCCTGGTTTGCCTTAGTTGTAAATGAGCATGCCTCTTCTCTCTTACAAGCCTTCATCTCCTGGACCGAATATTTAATTAGACTGTTTAGACTCACTTCCACAATGTGACTGAAGTCAATTACTTTGTTTTTGTTCCTTTTAATTAATTTATTGTTGTCCGCTATTCACACAGACGTCGTTATCACCCGAAGGCCGTTAGCAGTTACTCCCACACTGCTCCTTGTTGTTGTGAGCTGAAAAAAAAAACACACAAAAAAAACCATGACCCACACATGGTTTGCACTTTAGCTGTGACACAGGCACTGAATATACAGGAAAACTCAGCTCTTTCTCCAGACAGACAGTGCAACTCCAACGCTGAAGCCCAGAATATGCTTGTGAGTTTGTGCATCGGGCGCCGTTTGCTCATCTCGGACTGGTCTTGACGACTCCTGGAAGTGCCGTTTGAGGCTCTAGCAAAGTGCACTTGACTCTTTTTCTGCAACAAAGTGAAGGCAGGGACCACGCCAGCAGCCTTTTCCTTCCTGAAGGTGCAGTGTGTATGAGCATTGGTTGTGCTTTTCCATTTAGGGCCTAAGATCCGGTCTTGGTGGGGGGGGGGGGGGGGGGGGGGGGGGGGGGGGGGGGGGGGGGGGGGGGGGGGGGGGGGGGGGGGGGGGGGGG
>JBBPCS010000023.1:2647456-2659641 GCA_037974645.1 Hollardia meadi
TATTGAAGCCCCCCCCCCCCCCCCCCCCAACCTTGACTGACAGGCCAGCCTCGTGGTTGTACAGCTGCACCTTCATTGGGCTCGCTGGGTTCTGCTGCTAAGGTCAACAATGAATGTATATTCCTCCTCCACATCATTAGACTTATGATGACGTTGGTATTTTGTTTTCAGTTCTTTTGTTAACAACCCTGGTAAATATGGAAGGCGTGTAGATATGACCTCGAACAGGGCAGCAGTTTCAGTACTGGGAATTATACTAAGTGTGAACAGCGGTGGTATTTCCGTCTGTAGGACAACTGGTTCTTACTGGGTTAGCTCAGCACTTCACGCTAGCATCGGTGACGACACATTTACTGATGCCAAGGGCTCTGTCTAAGACTCACTTCACAAGATCCACTTCTTTCAGGGTCAGAAGGTTCAGTGAACAATAACTCATTTGTTTCACTGTTTAACAGCATAAATACAATACATGGAAATGGTCTCTGTTGTTTCTTTGGACTTCATTTTATCATGCCACACCAGTGGCCCCTCTCTGTCATTATCTGTAATTATAGTATAAATACATAACAATATTATACGGAAACATGCATAGAAAATTCTTGTACTTTAGTATCTATACAATATATGGAATGGGCAGACAAACTTAGTTACAGTAGCAAAACAGCAGATTTATAATGGTTAATAGCAATGTTTCAATGTACTCTATAAAGGTTTTGTGTTACAGTACTCTCAGATTAAACTAACGTGCATCATTCTTTTGTGTATTGATATCCAGTACCAATTTTGCTGTGCCTGTGAGTGTTCCTTTGTCAGCAAAGAGCATTGCAGTTTTCCTTTTTATTTTCTCTCTGGAAAGGAACAGTTTTTATGTGATGAGAAAATTTAACTGTATTAATGTGGTTGTGAACTTGAGGTCAGCCATTATGTTTTATTTCCCTGATTGTTGTAGTGAATGTTTCTCCGTTTTTACTTTGTACGTTTTTAACAGGGACTTTGTAGGCGGCTTACTTGATGTGGTATAAATTAAGATTTTGGTTTGTGGAGACTGACCAGGAGTTTTAAAGATCCCACCAAAATGGCGCCTTTCATTTTGGAATCCTCTCATGTCTCCCTGACCACCTCTCTCTCCTCCGAAGCTTTGGTTGTACTTATCATGTACTGTTTTTATAGAAAGTCATAATGCTGATGTTGAAAACATTTTATTTATTTATTTTGTGCAACATCCACCCTGAATTGTTCTTTGACAAGTCAAGGTGTTGGAGAGGTCAGACGAGTACGTAACATGTATTTGTAATTTTGTAATTGTTTCTTGTGTATAGAAGTTATCAGCCTATGATGGGATGTGGTGTCACAGAGGGAGCGGATGGTGGGATGTGCAAAAAGAGAGATCATGGATCATGAACAGGCTCGTCTCTTATGCCTTGAATATACCTTTGTCTTATCAATATTCCTCCTGCTCTCTGTAATAACGATATCCATGAGTTCAGTCATATTTCCTCCTGTTTTAACAGTGTTCTATCAATACACACAAATGAAATGAAGGAAAACCACCACAGTGAAAATGAACCACAAACTACTTGGTTGAATGTATAATTAGGAAACAAAGTTGTACATAAGTGTAAAAAGAAAAGTTTCTAATCATGTTTATTTTCTATGCACTTTTTTATTTAAGTGATAGTTTAAATAATAAACATGTCTCCTTTACTTTTTTTGGTCTCTTGTCTTGTTCACTGTTTGATTAGGCAGCTGCTTACAGGGACATACCAGAGGTTTAAAAAAAAAAAAAAATTCTCACTTCAAGCTATAAGTTGATCATATCACATAATCTTCATCAAAGCCATCATGGACAAGAAATCCTTAAAGTGCTTTTAGAAAAAGCGGACCTATATCTGATGGTGAAGATCAGGTGATATGATCGAAAGCTCCAGAACAGCTTGGACCTTGTGCTGAAGTTGAATGAACCTTGAACCTCAGCAGATCAGTTTTTATTCATCTTTTTTTCTTTTACTACAAATCACTTTTTTTTTTGGCAAAACAAGCTGTTATTTTTGAATGTATTTAATTTATTACTGTGAGTTTTGGAACAAAGGTATGATCAGATCAGAGGAACTTAAATTACAAACTTTCATTTATTTTTGGGTCAAAGGTTCAGTTTTATTGTCATTATACAGGATCATAAAGCAAAAGAAATACTCAGATCTTGTACTTAAGTAAAAGTAGCAATTAATTAACTCATGCTGAATGGCATATTTCAGAATAATATAAGATATGTTATATTATTGGCGCATTAATGTATTAATCACTTTAATGTTGAAACTGGCAAAGGTGGTGAATTTCCCCTCTGGGATCCATTAAGTTTAATCTTAATTATAATACCGATATTACTTCATAATTTATTTGTTCTGCAAATAAGTAGTAACTAAAGTGTTCAAATAAATGTAGTGGAGTAAAAATATAGTATGGCACAAAATGGAAATACTAAAGTAAAGTACAAACTCAAAACTCAAAATTATACTTTAGTAAAGTACATGAGTAAATTTACTTTATTACTTCAGACCACTAGAGTCAAATGCAGTTGTTGCCCCTTCAATGCTACACACACAGAAAATAACCTACATAAATTCAAATATTTTATATTACAATAAAACTACTAAAATTAAAAATGAAATAAAATAGATCAAAGTGTCTATTGTGGCATTTTCTATTTAATGTCATTGCAAAACATATTTAGTGAATGTTGTACATAGAAATTTCTAGTGCAGTCAGTTACCTTTGGGCAAATAACGAGTTGTTTTAAATTTAAAAAAGAGCTTTCTTCGCCTAAAAGAACAGATGTTGTAGAAAATAACTGTATCATCACACTAGAGTCTTTTTTTAAGAAGCACAGCAGGTGTATTCACAGCTTTGTGAGGTCCAGACTGACCCGGACCGTCTTTGTTATTACTGTAAAAAATAGAACTGAACACGGACTGAGTTCAACCCCAAAATAAACTGCCTTGTTATTCAGCTAACCCAATCACGATTTCACTCTTTGTTCACCACCACCAATCGCCATAAATGAATTCAAATTGTTAGTTTGCCAAGTGGCCCAAATTGACAGTAAATCCTCCAAGCAGCAGTTTATGGATCCTTACAGGAAATTAGTGCAGAGCCAGAATGTGCTGATTCTGGTGCTGCTAATTAAAAACACGTCTTAACTCTGCTGCGTCTCACTGCAGTTACAGCTCACTGCCTCCACAGGAGCCCCCTCCTCTCACCAGCCTGATGACTCAAATTCAAAGGACTTTTGTTCCTTTCCATAAACCCATTAAAACACTAAGCAGACCCATGTGTGCAGTCAGGGCAGTTTCACTTTGTTCTCAGTGTGACCATACATGTAACAGCAAAATACTTCATGTATAAACTGTAAGGTGTGTGCATGTTTTCACAATCAATCATGTAATTTCAGTTGCCTCAATATATAAATATAACACATAACTTAATTTTGATGAAAATATTTACTTTCTAGTATTCAAACTATTATTGCAGTAGTTAGCAAACTGCAGCCTGTGAGCCAAATCCAGCCCTCCAACAAAAAAAAATTGGCCCCCCGCTAAAACCTGTCACTGAGTTCACAGCTTTTATAGTTTACACACATTTTTCACAAATCTACTGTAGATAAACAATGCTCATGTAAATCCTTGTAACATCTTATACGGCCAATTTTTGCATAGAGACAAGCAAAACCGTGGCTCCAAGTTCAATAAATGTAGCAGGTTAATAAAACAAATAAATACTATAATTCACTTCATTTAAATGAACTGAATTATAATATTTAATATAAAAAATATTCAAATTTAATCATAATAATAAGGTTTTAACTCCATCACTTTAGTCTAACAGATTTGTGTCTCACAAACTCAAATAGGTGGCAATCTAACTAAAATTGTATTTTAACAACAATAGCACTGTCAATCAACCATAACTCATAGTTAAAGTCTCATAGCTAAAACATATATTTGCATAAAAAAGTAATTTTTTTGCAAACAAAAGCTGCTGCTTACTGATGGAAGCAAAAATCTTACAGGTTCTGTGAGACGGGGACAAGAACGTCTGTACCAAATCCATCTAATAGTTGTTGAAATATTGCACTAAAAGAACCACAAGTCAACCCAGCCTGGTCTCACTGAATGGTGTATGATTAACACATCTTTTAAGTCATTTTGCATGTTATCACAACACATTTCTTTGCTTTTTTTGAGATGATGTAGTATAAAGAGCGAGAAAGTCCACAGTTGGATGAGGATGGGCTGGTGGATGGGTTATTTATGTTAACGGTGTTCAACCCATTCTTGTCCATAAGTTAAGTACATGGATTGAACTTACGTCACATAAGTAACGGAAGTGGAGTGACGTACGTAACATAACTGATTTTAACCCATTGACTGTATATAAAGATGCCCGACATGAGAGCTCCCCAAAATTCAAAATCAAATTACACGTCAAATACATTTTTCCCAAAGATGATTTCTGTCATTTTAGGTAGTTCTTATCACGCTGATGTATGTTCAAGTGTTTCTGATCAGTTTGGTTTTAATTAGTTATTTGATGCTATAAAAACGGGGAGTAACCTCATGATTGACAGCTGAGCTCTGCTTGCAATTGGGCGGGCTGGTGTATGGGCAGGAACTTGATACCGTCGCTCCGCTGCCCGGTCGCTACTGCACAGACTCTGGCTCCAGATGATGTCACCAACGCAAGATGGCAGCGCTCGTATCCGGGATATTTTGGCTTCATTTTTGTACAATGGGAGGAAGTTGAGACGCGACGTCCACCTGAATTTATGTCAATGTTTCAGCCCAAACCATGATGTTTTGGTTTTTTCAAAATGCGGATGGCGTTGAATGACACGCAAAAAGTTTCAAATGAGTGAAATGACATGCGAAATGACCTTAGAAGTGGTGTGCTATTCATACGCCATCCCATGAGATCACAATGGTCAACCTTATGGTGGCACTCAAGGAAAAGTTGGGGGATCTCCAAAGTCAGTAGGATTCATCCTCTGGGAACCATGAATGTCCATATAAAATTGCCCTGCCCTTTTGTACAGTGAGTCCTGCTCCAAGGCTTCACCCTGTTTTTGTTCTGTTTTCTCTTCTCCCACAGAGATTGCACTCTGTGGATGGACCGTGATCTCACACGGCTCCACCATCTCCAGTTTTGGCACAGTTCCGAGCCATTTGGGGTCGCTGCTGCATGATAACAGTGAAACCATTTTCATTGGCCTGAATTCAAAGAAGCTGTGAAATTTAACCAGCTTCCTTGCCAAAAAGATATTAAGACCTCTTGCTTTATCAATTTAACACTGCCACTGAGGGATTACAGGGAAAAGAGGATTACTGTGAGAGAGTCTAAGACTGTAGGGAGATGTTATCTGAAAAGAGCAAATTGCCTCATCTTGGAGGCAGATAATGAAACTCACAGAGGAGAGGGAAAGAACATGTGAATGTGTGTGTAATCTGTGTGTCTTTATATCGGTTCATGTCGGCCTTCTTTCTTGTAATAAAGGGAGGAGGACAGCTCATTTTGGCTGCAGTTCATTGCTGTGACATTTACCCTTTTCTTCTGACCACATCCCTCCGAACTCTCTGTGGTTGTGTCAAACACTGTTATGCAACAACCAAAACATTCCTCCACTTATCATCATCCCCACAGCTTTTCTCATCCCCACCAAAATCCCTCCTTTCATAATGATTCTGTCACAGTTGTGTTTCACAGTTGGATTTTACTTGTGCTGGATAAACATCAAGTATTTTCCTGTGTCCTCCCTCTTCTCTCTTTCCTCCACCCTTAGTTCCTCCTCTCCCACCCACCCCAGTTTCTAATTGGACTTCATTACCATTTCCTTTCAGTCTTTTCCAGTGAGGTTGGAAGGAACAGCTTTCACAGACCCGACAAAACTGGCTTACATCATCATCAGCAGCAGCAGCAGCAGCAGCAGCAGCAGCTCTCAAAGACTTCACTACATCTGGTAAGTTCGGCTTTCCTGAATTGTGAATCAACAGGTGAAATCTAAATCCGCCAGTGTATAGGCAATGGGTTTTTTTTTCCAGAAAGAAGTATTAAAAATAGAAATGCCATAGTAGAAGTCCTTAATTATGTAAAAGGACAGAAGTATTATCAGCAAAATATACTTAAAGTACCAAAAGTAAAAATAATCATTATGCAACAGCATGGCTCCTGTCAGTGTTGTGTATTAAATAAATAGATTATTGTTACTGCTGCCTTCAAGTTTAAGCAGCAATTTGATGTTATTGCTGGTTAAGGGGGAGTTCATTTTACACTAATAATCCTAATATACTGATATCTATTATATTTTATATTTATATTTACCTAAAGATGTCAGATAAGTTGAATCCAAATCACTGAACTAATTGAAATCAAAATTTCAGTCCAATGTTTAGAGTTTTCTCTCACATCATCACATCATTAAAGAAATATACAAAAAGAGATTGAAATAATGTCCCAGCTGTTAGCAGATTCTGAAGACAAGTCTGTTCTGACAGGACAAACAGAGTGTAGAAATCGTGTTCTAGAGACAGTGGATTCATCTTTTGTGCAGCTATTGAAACATGTTTCTAATCATCTGAGGGCTACTGAGGAGTGGTAGGCAGACAGATGTTCAGACTCAGGATTTCTCCTCTTGGCTGCTCTCCTCATGCTGCCAGGAATGCTGACATGCATTTCCTTCTCCCTCCGTTTTTTTTCTTACTGTTTCTCCTTCTGTCTACCCCCCAACCCCCTCTTTCTCTCTCTCTCTGTCTTTTCTCATCATTGTCACACATCACAAACAAAGGATTTCATTAGTAAACCATAAAGCTGAGTCCCACAAAAAAAATGTGTTAGACAGTTGGGAGTCCTCCTGCTCAGCTCATCAGCCCAGTTTATGGTCCCGTGACGCCTGTCTGGCTCTCAGACAGACGACCAAACCAGGCGACAGTCAATATGAGCTGGTGTCTCTTGGAAAGAAAAAGCTGTAACATACTAGATTTTATACAGGTTAGCCAGCAGAAATGTACAATTTGATATTGTCCAAACGTCAGCTGAGGATTGAGGTTATGATTCAGGTTCATACACAAACAGCAGACAGAAGCAGACAGAGAGAGAAATGGAGGATGAACCTTTGAACCTTTTAGATGTTACTGTGAGGAGTTTCTGACTAGGCTGTCTGGTATTCAGCATCTCATCAAACTTTCATTGGACACACCTGTTTAGACAGAGAGTTTGAGTTTCCAAGAGTGACATGTTTTATTTTAAATCATTAGTTCAGGAAATTGACTCATCTGTCATCCTCCTGAATTGAAAAAAACAGATTTTTCTAATGCCGTGTTCCCTCGCAGTAACATGTAGCCTTCAAACAATTGGTGTCTGAAAATAATTGTTTATCTTAATGGACTTAATGATAATTATATCAATGGTTAATAACCATCAACTATTAATAACCACTGAATGTTATTTAAAAGAATGGACGTTTAGATCAAATCTTTGCTTATGTAAAAGTTAAATCAGTTCATGGATGATTGTAATAAGCAAAAGTCGTCTGTGTTCTACTGGTTATTAAAAGGGAAACACAAAGGAAATCACTGAATGCACGGCCATGTCGGTGACGTCTCAACCCAATTCTTAAAGAAGCCGAATGGCTGGAACCAAAAACTGCAGCTGTGTTAATAAACACAACTTTACACCACAGTCAAATCTCACTAAAACTGCATAGGCATGTTTTAATGTTTTTAAAGCTTTAAGATTGGAAAACGACACTTTCAAAATGTCATCTGTTCCAAATCACTGTTATTTCCTCACAGCTTTGGCAGTATGGACATCTAATGAACAACCCAGTTATGTAATATGATTATTTCAGTTTTTCTGAGGGATTTGTTAGAAAAACATAAAGGAGTTTTATTTAAATTCTTGCATTTCTCTGTTAATACACAAGAAGCGCATGATTAAATGTCATGATTTAAAAAAATAGACACTAGTAAAGTATTTGAAATGAAAAATACTAAGTTGGTTTTTAATTAACCAGTTTTAACTGGCAATTTTTGGGACTAAATGTGAGTTTGCTTGACTCTTGACTCCCATCACGGTCTGGTGATGTAACAGGGCTGCCTGAGAGGACAATAGTCCTTAAATTCATTTGAAAGATTCCCTTTAACTGCACCTAAACTGAAAGTTGTGTAACCCTGTGCTATAGTATGTTTGACCAGAAAAGCTAAGCTGTATATTACACTATAAGTATATGTTGTTAAACACTGATTTCAGTGTGTTTAGATATGCTGCTTCTGTAATCTGATGTTTGTTTTGAAGTGATGTTTCTGAAGGCATTCATGGTGCACTTTTGTTTAATCTGATTACTACTATCCCGTTGTATGTGGTCCAGTTCAAACTTTGTGTTACTCCCCCACAGACCTTTGTGAACCACAAATACTAAACTCTTTCCTCCCTCAGTTTGTGGCACAGCAATGACCTCACCCTGGCTGTTGCCCCTGCTGCACTCCCTCCTTGTCCTCCAAGTCCATCTTTCCAGCCAGTTAGAAGACAACAAGATCCCTCCCAGTCTGTGCACTGGTCACCCTGGCATCCCAGGCTCTCCTGGAGCTCATGGCAATCCTGGTCAACCAGGGAGAGACGGGAGGGATGGGAGAGATGCTGCTCCGGGGGAGAAGGGACAGAAGGGGGACAGAGGAGACCCAGGTGCTTCATGCGATTCATTTATCTGTAAGTATGTGATCAGTGTTGCAGTGGGTGCTCATGGCTGCGCTCCTTTTCCTCCCCAGGTGAGACAGGACTGAGAGGCCTGATGGGGGACAGAGGTGACCCAGGAGAGAAAGGGGAGAGAGGGCAGGCAGGAGAGTGTGCAGTCGCCCCCAAATCAGCATTCAGTGCCAAACTGTCTGAGGGCCTCACTTTACCCCTCACTGTAGGCGATGCAGTCCACTTTGACAAGGTCATACTCAACGAACAGGGTGACTACAACTCAGAGACGGGACGCTTCACCTGCAAAGTCCCAGGAGTTTACTACTTTGCCGTCCACGCCACGGTCTACCGCGCCAGCCTCCAGTTTGACCTGATGAAGAACGCACACACAGTGGCATCTTATTTTCAGTTCTACGGCAACTGGCCCAAACCGGGGTCTCTGTCGGGCGGCTCCCTGCTCCACCTCATCCCTGGTGACCAGGTGTGGGTCCAGATGGCTCTGTCAGAGTACAATGGATTTTACTCCAGCACCAAGACAGACAGCACCTTCACCGGCTTCCTGGTGTACTCAGACTGGAAAAACTCTGCTGTGTTTGCATGACATGTGCTTTATATATATCCCACTTTGGGAGATGAACCACAACCCCTGGTTTTTTTTGTGCTTGTTTCAGATTTCTGATTGAGACATTTTGGATAAAGACGAGTGATGTGACACGGAACATCTGTATTTGTGTAAGAAGTAAAAAAAACAACACACCAGACAATGTTACTTGAAGGGCACATTCTGTACTGGTGAAGTGTGAGGCGCACACACACCAGCACTAATGTTTATTCAGTGTCTGTTCTTCAGTTGCAGACTTCAAACTGCTGTGACACTCAAGTCTCATAGCAGATGTTGTGATAACGGCCTTCAGCCAACTCCAGGCCACAAATTCAAACAGTTTCCATACTATTATTACACTTTTGTTTTCCATCAATTTCTGCACAGCGAACATGAGAAAATAAATAAATCATCGTAGTTTTCAAAAAAAAACACATGACTGACATATTTTTGGCTATAAATTCCCGTTCAAGCTGGATACTGACAGGTCAGCTCTACACTTTTTACTTCAATCTCCAAACATGATATTTGATATTTCACTTTCTCATAACATGCCTGCTTGCCTGTGCACACAGCTGTTTTATTATATTGAATTTTAACTGATTGCAGTGATGGAAGAAGTACTCAAATTCTTTAAAGACCCCCTCCACTCAAAAATGTGTTTTTCTTATGTTTACATCCCCTAAAATGTCTGACCTGGACTATACTGACTTCTATCAGTCCACAGTTTGTCACTAGAAAAGTGTTGTCACATTCCTCTACTGAAAGGGGAGATGTCTGTGCACTTCATAAAAATATGAGATTCAAACGTGCACCGAGCTAGATTTGGTGCGTCACAAATACGAAAGCCATTATTGTACGTTTCACAACCACTAACACTGTCAGCCACTGCCAGTTACAAGCTAACAAACAACATAAACAAATGATGCTAACTACACTTAGTATTCTGATACGTCTGCTAGTCGCTGATTTTGGTGCCCAACAGACTCCTCATCTGAGTCTGACTGAGGCTCAAACATGTGACGTTATGGCTGAATCTCTCCCATGTTTTCATTTTTACTTGAAATATTCTGATTAGATTATTAATACCGATGCATTAATTTGTATGCAGCATTTTACAGTTGTAGCTGATAGAGCTGGAGCTAGTTTTAACTACATTATATACAGTTTGGTTTATTAATCTAATGGTTTCCAACGTAGGGGTCATCCCCCTGTAAAGCGTCACAAGATAAATCTGAGGGCTCCGTTTCTTACTTTTCTTAATTTCTTTTCCTTTTATTTGATCATTTTACCTCATTGAGTCTCAAACTGTTAAACTATCTGAGAAGTTTAGAGGGGAAATCACTGTTGGAGCTGCTAACAACATCTGAAACATGACAAGGAGTCCCAAAAGACACTACTTCTTTGAGAGGGCTCATAAGTCAGAAAGTTTGGTTTAATCTCTTTAATCATATTTTAGAAACTTATATAATTTTTTAAAATGTGAAATCTTAATCTGAAGGTAACTAGCAGCTGTTAAATAAACGTAGCATTGCAAAATTCCAAGGTTTCCCTTTGAAATGTAGTGGAGCAGTACCTCCATATTACAGTGCTTGAGTAAATGTTCACTTTCCACCTCTGCCTGATTAATCAACTTTAACGTGGCCTTTTTAAAAAAATAAAAAATAAATTCAACATCCAACATCCACTCTTTTATCACCAAAGGCAAAGCATTAACCAAAGCAAATACCATAATAAAAAAAAGACTGGAAAATATTCATTTTCCACTGGATTTACTCTATTTACTTTTTGCCTCATGGTTTAGCCAAACGCTTTAAGTACCTTAACAGACGCACCAGCCACCTTTCAACACTGTGAGCTGGTTGAGACAAGTCCGCTCCTTCCTCCCATCGCTGATGATAGTTAAAAACAATAACAGCATGTATTATTTCATTTACTGATCTGAGTCCCTCCCATTGTGACTTGACATTTTTCTTGAAGCTGAATTGTTTATTTAGGAAGTAAACACTGGCAAGTTCAGAAACCGAGAAAGCCTTTCTGTGCCTGCCCAATACACCACGTCACACATGAGGAAATGTTATTTTCCCCTTCACTCCCTCAAACTCCTACACATCATTAAGCTTTAAATATATCTTCAGAACTTTTCCCTCTATGGTAGAATGAAAGAAGGAGGGAGTTAATCAATCATCCCCTGGCATCAGTAAGTTATTTCCATGAGTTCACATTTTGTAAATCGCTCTCTAACTGCCTGAAGGTGATGGCTAAACAGACAGTGACATCTCTCCCTGAAATACAAAGCTCTCATTGGTGGATGGGTGTCTGTTTGGATAAAGGAGAGAGAAGGTTTGATGTCTGGATAAAAGCCAGGGTCATAGATTAGGAGGATTTTAGAAAATAATGAGCTCAAAATTCCCCCAGCGCAACCACACCACTGTGAGATAGGGCCTATGTTTGACTCATCACCAAAAATGTCTGTAAAACTCTATTCGCTGCAAGACAAAAGACAAACTGATCTCTCTGTGTCGCTCTCTCTCTCTAAGCCTTAAAGATAGAAACATTAAATTGCTGGACTGTATTTTAAAGACATTTAGTTTTAAACTAAACAAACAAACTGAATCACCCATCAAACTAACCTTGTGTAATTTGAAAAATGTCAGATATAAACTTCTCCTCAGGGCGTCAAATTACCAGAAACAACAACCTTCATGAATGGGGTATCTCCAAATTCAAATCAAAGATATGTGTAGGTGTTAAATCTGAATCCAGCCAAAAAAATTTGGCTTTATCCAAGATGTAGGTGGAGGTACTACATTTGTCCAGCAGGGGGGAGTCTTGTATCGCTGTTCAGCAG
>JBBPCS010000023.1:2670127-2680300 GCA_037974645.1 Hollardia meadi
GTGTGTGTGTGTGTGTGTGTGTGTGTGTGTGTGTGTGTGTGTGTGTGTGTGTGTGTGTGTGTGTGTGTGTGTCAGGCCTGCTGATACGAGTTATTTAACACATTGTGCTCCTGTGGTTTTTCTCAGTCAAAGCTGAAACATCAAACCCACCAAAGAAAATCAGGAAAGGTTCGTATGTTATGCTGCTTAAGACTCTCCCTCACTGCTCCACCTCAAAGGCAAAAAGCTTCTATCTACTTCTCCTCCACAGCACCTCCCTCTGTCACCTCCCAGCAGTCATCAGACCCCCCCTTCCCACCCACCCACACACACACACACACTCTGTCCTGATGAACAAACATCAAACCATCATTGTTCATCTCCACTTCTCCCTGTGCATGTTATGCTGTTGTATGAGTGCACCTCTCCTCCTACACTCCTGAAAGACATCTTCCTTTCATTAGGTTGCCAGGATTAGGTCACCTGAATGATGCTAGAGCTGCACTCTCCTTAGATGCACTGTGAAATGCTATCTACTCTACCCACACACTGTGAAATGCTGCACAGCCTGCCTGGTCCGATCCTGCATTCGACTCTCATGCTTCATACTGTTGTCTCATTCATAATACAGTCAGTGAGTAAACCTGTGGTCGTCCTTCTGCTTCTTCTCCACTAGAGGGCAGCGGTGTTATCATTGCAGTCATCATTATCTGCATCCTGCTGCTGGCCATCTTGGGGAGTGTACTCTACTTCCTCTACAAAAAGGGCAAGATTTGTGGCCGATCTGGCAAGCAAGACCTGTAAGTGCAACAAGAGTCACTTGATGTTGGAGGGTAAAGATGGGACATGTCTTAACCCCTTTAGACTGTAGTGGGTGTAGTGGACGTTGAATATTTATGAAAAAAATGCTCTGTTTTAAAAAGGCACTTTGTCCTATAGTGACTAAATAAACTCAAACTATCTTTTTGTGACAGAGTGAGACATGAAAGAAGGCCAGCATAGCAGAGAAACAAAACAGGAAGTGGAGACATATTTTCTACATTTCATCATAGTTAATTCTATAATATTCCCTTTTGTAAAGCGTACAGTCTGCTTGGAAGATATCAGAACCCTAATTGGTCTTAGACCAGTTATAAAATAAAATACAAATACTGGAACAAAACTAGAAAAAAGACTCCGATGATTTTATAATTTTAAAAATGGCATAATTTAGCATAATTACAGGTAACATCATCAGCATACAGGCGCTGTTCACAGTGATGAATCCACAGATAATCACAAAGTCTGCACTTCCCCTCATCTCTATGTAGTTTCATAGGATTTTAACTCAGTGTTTGAAACCTGCTTTTCACTACTTTCTCAGCAATAAACCGAAGACAGACAAAAGTGCAGCATTTAGCAGCTAAAGAGACAGATATGTCCCTCAGGAGTTAGTGAACACACAAAAACAGAGCTAAAAGAGAGTGAATATTAGACTTACACTTGTCAGGTAGACACAAACGATACTCAAAATGAATGCTAATGTTGCTCCATAACTCCTGGGTGTGTAAATAAGCAACTGTTTGTTTACAAGTCCGCCCTGTCATCTTCAAAGGCGAGACGTGTTTGTCATTGTTGTGTGTACACCTTTCTACTTGCCCCAGATGACCCAGAGTCCATGAAAACAATCAATGAATCCTAAATGTTATGGTTGGATAGAAGAACAGTCCGTTGCAATATGTACGTTTCTGACTTCAAGGAGTTTTGTGGTCTTGCAGCACCAAAGAGAAGTCCAACAAAGATAACATCGTGGTGGAGATGAAGAGCGACAACACAGAGGAAGCCGTGCTCCTCGGGGTCAACGGAGAAAAGCAACCGCCCAGCGACTAGGTAGACATCTACTCTTTCACTGAAAAATTATGCTGTTTCTTTGCTTATCTGATTACACTGTTAACATGTTTATACACCTTCCACCCCACCCTTGTGCTTGCCCTCCGGAGTAAAGGCTGATTACTACCTGGGCGTGCAAAAGTGAGGAGGTGACTGTAGACGCACCAACGGCTGCTCCCGTTCTTCCCTCTCAGGCTCAGACCGGCCGATGCCTTCAAGCTTCCACCACAGCTCCTTATCCCAGAGTTACATCATGGAAAAGCTCCTCCATCCGTCAGTTCGCATCACGATGGACAGCCGAGACTCAGATTATTCCAAGCTGTGGCTTTTGCTTACCGTCCTTTACATCCCAGCACATTTCTGTTGGAATGCAACTTGAGCTTTAATGAGAAATGATTTGAGCGCTCAGCGACGTAACTCTACTAATACACCTTCAAACCAAAGATTCTCCTTAGCCTATAGTTCTCATTACCATGAGCCTTCTATACTGCTGATTGTCCGTAGAACAATAATTAGAGCACATTAATTGAGCAGGGACTGTTTTTATACCCGACTTAGCATCACCTCAGGCAGAGCAATCACTGAAGAGCAGCCTGAAACAGCTCTTTATCAAGTGTACATATTATAATCTATGTATATATTTCTTTATTTAAAATAACACCATAGAGAAAAAACAACAACAAAAAATTTAAAGACCACATAGTGTTTTATTTTGTTTGGGTCTTTACGGAGAGGAAGAAGAGTTTAGGCAGATGTCTTGTTTTTGATTTTTTTTAAAAAACAACATTTTTCATCCATGTTTCCTGTTTAGCTCATGTCTGTACACTGAATTTTTTTTTTTTTTGGAGATGCAACGATGCTTCTCTCACTACAGCCAGTTACATCCTCACCAGTAATGTTGTCTGTTTTGCTCTGAAAAGAAACTCGTAGGTCATTTAATCACACATCATTCACCCCCCCCCCCCCCCCCCCTTCTCTACCGCTAACACACTCGTCTTTACACCCCCCGCCCTGTTTGTGCATATTAAAGAAGATATTTTTTTGCGGGTAAATAATCTGCTCAGCATTTGAGATAGAAGGGTTAACATTATTTGTAATTGTCTTTACTTTGATATTTTATGTGTGTTTAAGCATTGCCAGCAGTCGAGTTAAAAGGTTACAGAGGCCTTAGAAATTCAATCAAAGCCTATAGAAATATCAGCACACACGTTTTGCATTGTTTATATTTAATGTTCAGCGCACTGACGTCTTTGTTTTTCTTCATGCAGTTGTGTTTCTCTAATGTGAAACTGTTTTCGTTTAATGTGACTGTATATGGATTAATATGGATTATTTTTTTTTCTCTTAAAGGTGCGTAAGTGAATTTGGATAAAGATAAATTGATTGACTCTCATTCCCATGTCGTTAAACACAGATGCGTCGGTGGTGGAACCGATTATTGGTCCATGTTAATTATCGTTCACGGCATGAAGTTGTCCTCCTCATAAGGAAAAGATATATTTTTGTTTAATGAATTAATTTGTGTTGACTGAAACTTAAAAAGATGACATGACGACTAGTCACATGGTAAATACAGTATATGACTACTGATGAAGGGGGAATGACTGTGACTGACACATGCAAATTAAGTTTGTAGACAATCAAGACGCTTTGTGCTCAGTTATGTAAAGGCATCATCTTCCCTCTGTTAGTCTGTTGTTCTCTGCTGTTTGTCAGAACTACCACTGTTAAATGGTTTCAAATATTTGAGTCTGTAAAATGCCTTTTAATGCCTTGGAGTTGTAAAATAAATGTCACTGATGACATTTAAGCCAATTTAGTTTTTTGAAAATTATACCAAATAAAAATTGACTGTTAAATGAAAAAAACTCCCAATGTGTCTAAGTTAAACAATGAGCTGCTGACTACTCTTCTCTGTTCTGTGGATTTACCGTTTTATGAAAGAGTTCTGAATTTCCTAGTAAGTGTCCCCAGAAAGAGCAACTGTTTAATTTGGTACTAATTCTAGGACAAAGAGAAACTGTGTTCAGCTTCACTTCCCCTTAAATAATTCCAATCAGGAATTAGGATCAGGAATCTACAGGCACGCATGCAATCCAAAATATATGTAGATTTGGGTTTCCGATATTAAATAGGTAATTTAAGTTTAAATGAAGCAGTTGTTTCCTATAATTAGTACAAAATTACAGGACAGTAAATAAAGTGTTACTTATTCTGTTCATGTTTTTCTAAATACAGATAATTGTTTCACTTCTGCAGACATACATTACGTTTTATCTGTAGCAGTCTGTTGGTACACAGAAAGCTTTAAGCTACATAAAAGTTTTATGAACAGTTGAGATATAATGCAGAGCTAGCTGGCCAGCTGTGCTTTTCCTGCTTTGAAAAGTCAAAATGTCATGAAAAGAGCATTAACCATAATTCTCCATTTAAACTCATGTCCGTATAGCTGTTGTAATGTTTCTTTCCAATTTGAAATCATTAATCTATTAAAAAAAGACCAGAAAAGGTATTTTTAGATGCAGTACATTGGTTAAGTTTCTAGTCCAGTGTTGTCGAGTATTAGAGTATAAAAGAGTATAAAATGGGTTATTTTTACACCAGTTAGGACTACAATAAATCAATGAATTCACTGTTCAATACAAATATCTACAAGCTAAACATCTTTGAATACATGTGTAGAGAAGTGAGAAATGGAATAGATTTTGCTCATCATTTTATTAACAGCACTGTGCATACCTCCAGAGTGATATGAGCTTTAAAAACCGTCAAAGTTAATGAATGCCTTTTTACTGACGAGAAGCAACACGGCTACATGGAACAACGGCTCTCTCTTCTGGCAGAAAGTTGAAGTACCCCAACACGGTGGCTTGTGTTGCACCTCTTGAGGCTGAGCACTGATCTAGGACCTGGTTCACCTTGTTTACCTTTCACATATCAGCACATAGATGAGGACCGATGCGGCCGACAAGGCAGAGGACAGATTAATACAAGCAATACTGCACAATCTTGCCTTCAGAGATCAACAGGTACACGTCATCCCCGACAAACTCTCTTCAAAAACAAGGTCTTATTCGAAACATGGAGGATCCAAAAACATATGGCACTGCTCACAGAATTACTCACAAGTAAACAAAACCTTTGGAACAAAATACATGTACAGGAATGCAAAATGAAATAAAACAGCCATTTTCTCTTTTCATGTCACTAACTTTATACAATTTGCTTTTCTTTAGAGTGACAGTATCGAAGCACAAATTGGTATACTGTGCGAAAAAAAACAAAAATTAAAGGTAAATAATACAATGTCCTCGAAACATCAACAAAACATTGGTATAGTATTGAAGATTGGGGACATCCCCATCCATTACCCATCATTCAAGACGTTTCTCAAGGCAACTAGGAACAGAAAAAGATGTCCAGACAGAGCAGAGACAGCTTCCAGTCAACAGACAGCATTACCCAGAATGAGCTCGGGCTGATTAGCTCTTAAAAGATTTGCTACCCCCCCACCCCACCCCGCAAAAAACATTCTTCTTCATATGCTTGGAGAAGTTCAAGTCTATGTACCTAAAAACTCCTCGCATTTATTTATCTTATTCATTCATAAGTACCTGGAAATTAAGCCGCTGCCTCTAGTCCTGGGAACATTGGAAATGATACGAAAAATGTGCAAGTTATAATGTGACAAACAAAAGACAACAGGCTACTTGTGTGACTTCATTAAGCGGATACGTTTGGCTACTTGTCACCTGGATGGACAGACGGCACCTGAGCTGCTGTCTATGTTAACAAGTCTACTCTGGTTTTTGACAGCCAGGGTGAACGCCACTCGTTTAGATAAACATAATTCCTGAGTTAGTTCTTACAGTTGGCCCAAATACTGATTTTAATGTAGACTTGGGGATGGGCCAGCGCACCCATGAGCCTACTTGTTTTTTTCAGAAAGCCTCAGCAATCAGTTCCCTTCAGTGAACGGGTGAACTCCCACAGAGAAAGGAAATTGAGAGAAGCCTGATTCTATTACAAAAACCAAAAGCATTTTGTTTGCTTTATTACTGTTGCCATACGGAGTCTAATGGGAGAGAATCACAGAGAATATATTTATTTTAAAAAAAGGTTTCAAACACTGAGAAGCTGACAGCTTGAGAGGGCTGCAGGCTCACAAGCCGCGTGTACTTTCAAGTATGCTACATTACAGACTGAAGAAACACGGGTGATACTGTCACTTTAAAGAAACACAATATTCACAAATGTACATTTAAGGCATAATTGTTTAGCACTAACAATGGTAGCAGCAGTGAAGCACTTCTGAATTAATTATAATAACAATATTTATGATTATATTACAATAATATATTACCAAAGTAAATTAATGACTTTTTTTTGTTTTATAACACTGGACTGAGCTGGAGACAAATCCGAACCAGCACAGCCAATGAAGTTAGACAAAGACGGAACAAAAACGTTTCAGCCACCACGGATCACACAGCACTAGCCTGCCTGGTACTGCAGAGTCGTCAACATTAGTACGTCCTATAATAGCCTCACTGCCAGGCTCTACAGCTACGCTAGGCCCTGCTATGAGTTAGAGCTTACAGAGCACAAGTCTGAGTATACTGACTGTAATTCCACATTCATGTTGTACAGGAACAGGTCATGAGGAGTAGGGTCTGGTAGACACACACGCATGCTCTCTCTCTCTCTCTCACATAAACACACACATACATATATATAGACACACACTGCCAGACCTGAAACCATTGTCATGCTACTTTGAAAAATACAGCACGACAAAACAAGCATGTTTTTCTTTAAAAGAAAAAAAAAAGGTACCCAAGCAACGTCGTTAATCAAAGGCCATAACAGACTGAATTTGTCATGAAAAATCTCTGCTGCACGTCTTCTAAGCTGCTGCTGACCAACATCCTGATGAGGAAGACACCCCGGCTCTTCCTCGTATGCGTTTCTCCACTCTCACATCCCTCAGTCCACCAGAAAGGGCAACACCCCCACCCCACCCCGAATACGGTCCCTGTCTACCAATATCACTTGTACCAACAGCGACCCTCAAAGCTGAAATCATTTTTACATACTGTATATGCACGTACTGTATATATTACACATATTTAATACATATTTACTCATATATTAAATTTTCATATAGACATACATTTTTAGTTGTTTTTTTTTTGTGAGGTGTTGTTTACATTTTCAGTAAGAGGCTTCAACATGAAAGGTAAGAATCTGTCTTCCACAGGATTCCTATGAAAGACTCGCGTCACACAGCGTCCCGTCAGTCCCGCGGAGAGAAGTCCTTGAAAACTTAGGGGCCTGCTGTAGCAGTTTAAACAAGGCCAGACACTGTTGAAAGCGCATGGAGTGCAGAACGGAGAGTCCCAGAGATGCTTTGAGCTTGCTGGAGTAAAATCCACAAGGGTGTAGGGTGTCAGCCAGCACTAGCAATGGGATTTGGGCTTTTAGTTGGGCTGTGCCAATCTAAACACAACCAGGCTGGGCCAAGCTATGGCAAGAGAGCAAACTTGAGAGACGGGCATGGGAGTGTGCTATGTAAGAACATGCGCGGTAGAGGGAATGGAGACAAACTCGCGTAGGATATTCTTGGCCATTTCGATATTGTTCTGTGCAATCATCAGTGCTTTCTGGATGTCCTGGTACGAGTATCCCTGACTCATGAGGTGCTCAATCTCGCTACTGATTTGAGGGTTGGCTTCTCCTCCTGCTGCCCCACTGCTGGGTGGAGCAGGGACGGGTGGGACAGGGCTGGGTCGACGCTCTGAATTGATTCGTCTGGGCAGGGGCTTTGGAGGTCTCTCTGGTGCTTCCAGCTCTACGAAGGCTGAAGGAACAGACAGAATGAATGTGTACACACCTTTAAAACCAAAAGGTCTGGAACACTATTTGTTATATCTGAAACAATGTAAATTAATTTTAAATACCCTAAAAAGGTCAATATAAAGTGGTTAATGTGAATGACAATTAACTTAACTGGACGTAATTTAAATCTAATTTGGAAAAGATGCGAATCATTATAGTTAGGCACTTGTAGCACACAGAGTAGTTGTCTGAAGTAAGCTACATGGTTTTATTATACTATATAGTATAAATTTTTGGAAAGGTCACCACCTTTCCAATGCAGCCACGTTTAATGAAGCGCTGCAGCACTTAAACTGGTCCTTAGATACAAAGATTTAGATCTAGGACTCAGAGTTGCTGAGTTAGCAATCATCATAGGAAGTTAATGTCTGCTCACTGTAGAGACGAAAAGATTACGCTGAGAAATAAAAGGCTGTCTCATACAAATCAAACAACTAAAACCCACCGATTGATTCATGATAATCTGTCAAAAAGTTGAGTTAAAAAACTTCAGAGAGCTTCTGGAAAATCTGTATTATGTCTGGCCTCATACCAGGTAGCAGCAAAATGCTTGAGTTGACTTTTCAGGCTGCTCTTGGGTCACAGGACGTTTTTGCTCTTCAAGATATTGATTCATCAGCACTTTTAATGGCTTTTTGGCCAGGAAGGACCAGAACAAAGAGGCGGCTGTTATACATTTTTGCATGCAAGTGATCTTATGAAACAGACACATAATTTTCCATTATTGCCAACCAGTTACCGTATATGTCAAGTCTCTTAAAGCCCATGTTTAAAGAGTCAGCTCATACAAATCACAGAAAGTACTTCTTTCTGACCTTAATGGTATGTAACTATTTAGGTAGTTTGATTTTTAATTCATTCTGTATGACAGCCAGAGGTGGCGCACGAGACATCCTGTATCTACAGTAGCACAAAAAAAAAACTAAGTTGTAACCTGTAACCTATAATGAAGTAAGCCATATGCTACAGTAAAAACAGCTCTTTCATAACATGGCTGGTTGTCATTTACCCCATAATTTAGGGGTAATTTTTTTCTGTTTGTTTACAATTACATTACACATTTATTTACCTGTAAATGTAAGAAAATATTACAGGCTATGTATTTATATTAATCACTGGGCAATTACGTATGTACTTACACGCTGCAGCTCCAGCATCCGAATCTAAAGAAAGGCGGCTGAAAGCAGCTGTGGAGGATGAGCACGATGAGGAAGATGAAGACGAGGAAGACGATCCACCCAGTTCTGAAAGTGTCCGTCGGGCTGGTGGCATTGGCAGCCGGGGTTTGGGGAAGTCGTAGCCATTTTCCTCCTCTTCCCTGTCCTCGGGTGCATGGTCTTTGGGACCATTGGTCATTGCCGCCAGAGGGGGCAAGTCTGAATAGTCTACATGAAGTTAAATGGCGATTTAGTATATATGTATGGATTCATTCATATACACAGATCATTCTTTCCTCTAAAACTGCTTCGGATGAGTCACAACCAAAATTCTAATTAACATTCACGCCAACACAGAGAGGAGGTGTATTTTGTCCAGAGGAGTTAAGCTAATATTCAGAAATTCAGATTGACTGGTTAGAGTGAGTGCTGCTCCACCAGTGCTGCATTTTAAAGCAAAGATACCATTAATAAATCATTGCATGGTGGTAGACAGAAAGGTCTGAAGGTAGCAAAGAGGTTTCAAATATTATGCAAAAATAATACCTGAATCTATGGCTTGTTGTGACCTGGCCTGGATGTTGTACATGGCTTCATACATTTGTGGTCCATCCTCTAGATCAGCCAATGTGTGCCTACAACAACAAAAATAAAACAATTACAGGCACAGTGCTTCAAAGTCGTTTCATCTACATGTGCTGCTAGAAGTGAATTTGAATACCGCGAGTTGAGCGTGGAAGCTTGGGTCAGTGTCTGGAGTGCCGATAGAGGCTGAGGCTGTGGGTGCCTCAGGACTGCTGGGGTCTCCCCTACAGGTGGTGCTGTTATGGGGGGCAGGACAGGGCGAGAGGAAGGGATCATGTATTCCGACTCCTCCTCACTGTCACGTGCCTCCTCTCCTGTCACTGGCCTCAGGACTGGAGAAGGTCTGGGGAAAAAAACAGCCAAAGGATATTTACAGAAGAACTGTAAATATGGATTTATGAAATATAAAAACTAAATGGCTAAATGTTTTGAGAGGAAACAAGCTTCCTAAAATATGTTTTGTTTGGCTTTTGTGATCTGCAATTGAGCAAAAACTGTGATGCTCCACTCTTGTAATGTCGTTACAGTGCTAGTGCAACGTACCTAATTGCCAGTGAATAGATGGCATTGGCTGAGGATGAAGGCTTGACTTTGGGGTTGTCATAATCTTGACCGGCTCCTGCTGCAAAATTCTGGAAAGAAAGCAGAAGCTGAAATCTCAGAAACTTAATCACATTGAAATATA